>JZKD02S2208163.1:284467-359968 GCA_000966675.3 Picea glauca
GCAAGATTTTGAGAGTCTTTGGGTGAGGCCAGTCTTGCATAGATTCAATCTTTTTAGGATCCACCCTAACACCGTCCTTGCCAACCAGATGACCCAAGTACTCTACTTCTGAGGTGCCAAAAGCAAATTTAGATTGTTTCAGGAAAATTTGGTGCTGAGAGAGTAGATGGAGAACTTGATCCACATGAGGAAGATGGTTTGTCCAGGTTTCTCTATATATGAGGATATCATCAAAGAAAACTAAGACAAAATGACGTAGAAAAGGACGAAAGACATGATTCATGAGGCTTTGGAAGGTGGAGGGGGCATTACACAAGCGAAAGGGCATGACCAAAAACTCATAGTAGACCTCATGAGTTATAAAGGAAATCTTGGGAATGTCCGCTTCTTTCATACGTATCTGGTGGTAGCTCCAACGAAGATCAAGTTTAGTAAAGAATTGGGTGCCACTCAATTCATCCAGGAGGTCATCAATGACAAGAATGGGAAATTTGTCTTTAATGGTAAGTTTGTTGAAGGCATGCAAGTCAGGACACATTTGCCAACAACCTTCTTTCTTCAGAACCATGACCACAGAAGAATATTAGGGGCTCGTACTAGGGTGGATAATGCCTACATTAAGGAGTTCCTGGACCATTTTCTCAATTTCATTTTTTTGGGAAAAGGGGTGACGATACGGATGGATATTGGGAGGAAGGCTTTCGGGTACAAGGGGAATGGAATGATAATGAACACCACGGAAAGGAGGGAGTCCATGGGGAGTGGAAAAGACCACTTGATTTTTAGAAAGGATGGCTTGGAGGTATTGTGGCACTGAGGGTGTCTCTGTTGCTTGTATTGCATGGAGTTGGGCAATAACACCAGAATGACCTTTTTTTAGCAGTTTTTTCCATGCGATGGGAACTAATGATCTCAGGTGAACTGACGATGATGCCTTGAAACTTATATTGGTGGCCCTCCTGGTCAAATTGCATGGTTTATTCCTTAAAATCCATGAGAATGTGACCCAAAGTCCTTAGCCAGTATGCACCCAACACAATGTCACAACCGCCCATGTCGATAACAAACATATGAGATTTCAAGTGGTAGTCACCAATTTGGAGACACACATTTTCACAACGCCCTCCACATTTCATGGAGACACCATTGGCAATCATGATTTAGAAATTATTGATGACATGGATATAGAAATGAGTTTCTTTGGCAAGCAGTGATGAATAAAATTATGGGTGCTTCCACTATCAACCAAAATGATGACCTTCTGATGCTTGATGTAACTGATTAGCTTGAGGGTTTGTGGAGCAGAGAAGCCAGTGAGAGCATTGAGGGAAATGACCAGTTCTACTTCGGGAGTTTTTGAGGGAGGGTTTATGTCAGTGGTTTTAGGTGACTCAGACACAAGGGGAGTTTCAACATCCTCTTCCAAAATATCCTCAGAGATGGCCATAAAAAGATTTTTCTCCTTACGCTTGTGGCCCGAAAAATATTTGTTATCACAATTATAACAAAGGCCTTTGAGTTGGTGTTTATCCATTTCATCTGTGGTCAATTTTTGGATCTTTAGTGGAGTAGAGGGAGTAGTGGGATTTATTGGTTTAGGGAAAGGGATAAATGAGGGTTTCCAATTTTTAGAAGATATAACCTGTTGTACTTCTTTAGCTCTTTTAGTATCCTCCACCCAACTCTGAGGTCGAGCCATGAGGATATGGGCCCAAATCTCATCCTTGAGGCCACTGATAAAACACTCTCGGAAAAAGACATCAAACATGCCCTCTGTTCGAAAAGACAGGTGCTCAAAGGCAGTTATAAAGTATTCCACTGTTCCTTATTGTTTCAACTTTGTCAAATGATCCAAATGGTTGGTGTTAGTTTCAAAGAATTCATAAAGCTCTGCCACAAAGTGTGTTCAAGCAATATACCCTTGACGGGAAGTTTTTCTCCATTACCACCATTGCCAACGTTCTTGATCTAGATGAAGAAAACCATACCAGAGTTTGTCCAAGTCATATGTAATGTCGTATAAAGAGAAATAATGTTCCATTTGGGTTACCCAACCAGTGGGTTCCAAGCCATCAAATTTTTTCACATCCACCCGTGGAAAGCATAGGTCATGTTGAAAGTGATGGTGTTGAAAGTTATGGGAATGAGAGGAATGTTCACCTTCAATATGTGGAGGTGAATCAAAGGAAGGGTTATCTATAGGGATATGCAGCTTGGTGCAGAGTGTCAAAAAGACATATTCAAGCTGGGTGTTCAGGTCTTGTTTGATTTCCTCCATTGAGGACTGCATGGTTGTATTTATGGCGACAACATTGGCATTGAGTTGTTTCACTTCTTGTTGGGTCTTGGTGAGACTAGATTGCAAGGTATTGAAGCGAGCTTTCAAGTCTTGGCTACGGGTATGGGCAATGAGGATGAGGGAATCAAAAAGGGGCAGGTGGGGTAAAAAATTTTGCCAAAAAATGATATGTATGAATGTGATAAGGGAGAAGAGATGAATCCAATGGAATAGGTCTCAAATAATGGTGAAAATATTTCCAGATTTTTTTTTTTACACCTGTGGAGTTATTCTCCAATCTGAAGAATACTGCAGTGATGAAATTCCCAATGCTTAACTAGGAAGAAATGTGTAGTTACTTGGAAACCCGAACACAGTTGCATGACAATAGATCTTGTCTATTTTAATTTGTTTATGTTTTTGTCCCCAAGGGTTAGGTATTCAAGGGTTCTACAGACAAGGGTTTGTCTTGTGCTATAGCTCTTTGATATACATGCAGGGTCCAACAATAGTACTCGGACCAATATCTCAGGGCACTAACTAAGGAGGATAGATCGTACCCTTAGCCATACTACCCGACTACCCAGGTACTAGAGATTATCTTCTCGAGTGTTGTTCTTGGTGGCACTATAACAGTCAGGCGACTGATCGGTTTATCTAAAGAAGGCTTCAAGAAATCTAGGCCAATCCGTACACAGGTGTTGTCTGATGCACTACCACTCGAAGGGGTACCAACAGGGGTTCCAAGGGTGGCCAACATATGTGCGCTTAAGAACCACTTGTATTTCCTGTGTGTATAAACTCCTCAATCGTGGGTTTATGCACGTAACGACAGAGCTTTGTGGCTTAAAGACACTGGAATACGTCTCTACCCTAAAAACAAATTTACCCACAATTTCTGCCAAGGAAAGTGCTCTAATACCACTTGTAATATACCAGATATGAAAAGTATGCAGAACATAAATAAAATGCTAGAAATGGCAGGATAACAACAATATAACCAGAAAAATCACCACAATAACACTGAAATGATATAAGAATAACAACAAAAATAACACTTTGATTCTGAGAGCAATGTTCAAGGGCCTCTTCGAGGGGGCAACCTCCAGTCAAGCAGAGCTCTATTACAATAATCTCCAAGATAGGGTTCTCATACCCTCGACTCCTATTTATACTAAATATGCCTATCAAAAGAAACATCTAGAGGAAGATCCTTCTAGAAGTGGAAGCTTTTATTAGTTCTTCTTACATTCAACTTATTCTATTTTATTGCAAGGCTTTATTAATATAGACCTTTATTACATCCAAATATATTGTTCTACCTATGTGCAAGTTAGGACCCTAACATAATGACATTTGGGATGTGGTTCCCATACCCAAGGAAAAATCAATTGTGAGCTCCAAGTGGATATTCAAGACAAAGCATGTTACAGATGGAAGCATTGAGAAATACAAGACTAGATTTGTAGCACAAGGATTTTATCAAAAGGAAGGAATTGACTACGAGGAGACTTTTTCTCCCGTGGAAAGATATACCTCAATAAAGATTGTTCTTTCAATAGCTTTTGTGATGAAATGGAAGGTTCATCAGATGGACATGAAGACGACATTTGTGAATGGAATAATAGAGGAAGAGGTTTACATGGAACAACCACAAAGATTCGAGACACATGATAGGGAGACACATGTGTGCATGTTAAAGAATGAATTATATGGATTGAAGCATGCACCAAGAGCATGGTATGGTCAGATTGATGGTTTTTTGATGATCTTGGGATTTACCAAGAACAATGCAGATTCTAACCTTTACTTCAAGGTTGAGGATGATGGACCAATGATATTACTACTATATGTGGATGACCTATTCTTGATAGGAGTGTGTTATCACTCCAAGAAATCACTCCCTGACTGTAGAAGGGTGTAAGCTTGGTAACTTAAATATATCAATAATGTAGGAGAAAGAGGATCAATTTGGATTACTTGAAATGCTCACGATCACTCACAAAACATATAAATTCACTCGAAGATGAAAGGCTTTCAACTATGCTACTTAGAAGGTTTAAATCAAAGTATGGAAGTAAGAAGAATGGCTTATTATATCAGTAGAATCACATACACAAGACTGCACATGTGAATGACTAATTACAACAGGCAGGAAATGTTCATAAGCTAAATCTATCAATGAAGAGATGAGGTGACAGTCATATGTCATTAGAAATACCAATGTATACAAGCTTAATATATCGATGAAGAGATAATATAACATTTATCTGTCATCATATATACATTGCATACAAGTTACTCATAAACATAGAAAAGATGTAAGATAGAAAACTAAACAACACACAGTGAAAGAAGCTTCTATGTCAAGATGAATCTATAAATGTTTGAAATGAAAAATGGCTACAAGTTCTCAAAGTTGAACCACAGTCTTTGGACTGTTCCCCCCCTCCCGGTGTTCTCATAACTCTTAGGCTTTATAGCCTTTACATCAAGGTTTCAAGATCCTATTTTAATGGATCTGAAATACTTAAAATAAACATAATCAAAATGGATCTTAGCATATATGATCTAATATTATGATGATAAGTCAAAATCAACAACTTTAATCATTATTTGGCAGCTTGCTGGTGAAAAACACAGATTTCAAAATCTCTCTTTGATGACTGGGCGATTTCTGTCAAGCACAGAAATGCCATTTGGCTTCATTCCTTCATTAAATGCCTCCAAATATTTAAAAGAAGTATGATCTGTACTCCCATAATTGTTATCCTTCATTTAGAATTGTTCCCACACATCCTGGAATCGAGAAAACACGATCTGGGCAAAAATAGTAGCTTTCTGCCCTGTTCTGTGCAGAAATTTTATGGAAATATGTTGCTTAAATATTGACCTATATATATCAAATAAAAATAGTTGTGTACAAACTAGAAGAGGATTTTGTATATTTGTTTTTTTTTAGCAAAAACCTCTCTCAGTTATTGGAGATTCGTTTTCATTTGCCTGAGATCTGCATTTCAAAAACATGTGTCAAACAGGGAAATTTTGAGATTCGAAAATTAGGGTTTAGAGATGAATTCGATTCTCCCAATCTATGACACCTGTAGGAAAATTGAGAGAGGTTATTGTTATTTGACGTGTTAGTAAAAAACAACTCCGCCTATTTCTCAAAATGATTCTCCAGTCGCTCAGAATCATCATTTGAAAATGATGACTCAACATAGTAAAAACAGACTCTTCTGCACTTTCGGCAGCTCATTTGCCCTTGAAAATCTAATTTAGCTACCAAAAGCCTTGACTTTCGACAGCTCACAACACTGTAAAATTACAATTTAGCTACCGAAAGCTAAAATTTACTTTTGGTCTATTTTATGAGGTGAAATCCTCATTTTATTGAATTGATATGATTATAAGCCTTTCTCAAAGACTTCATGACTTTCAAAACTAAAAATAAATCTTCTACCTAAATCGCCTCTTATCATGTGATTTGGAAATAATTTTCAAGTCATTTTTTATCAATAACATCTGGCTCCAACTGGGATGGATACCTCCTTGTGAGGTTTCCAAGAACCACAGATCTAATGCCTTTCCTGGAAAATAAAAAATGAACTTAATGTCTAGTGTTCCATTGGGCATGGAGTTAGTATTTCATTGGGCATGGAGTCAACCATTCACCTCTTTCTGAAAATATTTCATGACCTGTATAGATGATCTCTGTAAATCTTCAAGACTGCCTTTATTCACACAAAATAACTGATACATATGCTGTAAAATGGAGAAAAGAAATGCTCGGGTAGCGAGCTTATTTCCTACCCTACTCTACTCTAAACAGTTCTGCAATTGGTTAAGTGAATGTTGATTTCCATAGCAGCCATCCAAGCAATTTTAACACCGAAATAATCTCATCATTCACACTGATTAATAAATGATTTTTGAAGTGTAACAAGAATGATAAGAAGTTATTCACAAGACCAAACTCAGTTGGGAAAACTGATAATTTAAAAAATCTGAAGCTTTCAAATTTTCTGAAATATAACATTCTATGAAGACTGCCACTGGGTCTTTGAAACTGACGTCAGAAACCTACTGATATTTGGGAAACAATTGTATATCTATGGCAGCCTCTTTCTCAACCATGACTATTTTTCTGCTAGAAAACTGAGGACTTTCTAATTCTTTTGTAATTGGATCTTGATCATCGGTAGTAACAATCATTTCTTCATAATGATGCTCGTTAGATAATGAAAAAAAAAAGTTTAAATCATATCTATAGTGGTCATCTAGAAAAATGTAATTACCTATGCAATCATCAGTTACCATAGATTCATTCTAGTTTATAAACTGATCTTGAACTTCAGACTCATACCTATCTCTGGAGTACTCATCAAATATTGAAGAATTCTGACCTAAATCTGAAATGAGCTCACATGCTTGTTGTCGTTCTAAATCCGCCTCATGGTCATTACCATCCTGCTCTAAATCTGAAGTATACTGACATTCTGTTTGCTCATGTGCATGTAGATTTTCAAAACAATTTTGATCACAGGTCCTCCTGGAAGCACGTATATTCTCCTCCACTCCTTGAGCATCCTGAAACAGGCATCTTAGGGATGAAGACTTCCTTTCTAACAGGAGGAGGGAAAGCTCTGAATGCAGACCCATAACATAATGTATCATGGAAGCAGTCTCTATAGGCCGGATCTACAAAGACACATCATGATAAATGTTGTAGAACCTTCGATTGAAGGCAGGCAAAGCTTCATCCTCCTCTCTCTTCAAAGAATAGAAATCAGTGAGATACAAATCAAGAGATTTTTTCTCACCCCAATACTTCAAAAAAGAATTTGACAGGTCAATCCAAGAACCAATGGAATCATCTCTTAGACCCTTAAACCAAATAGAAGCATCTTTGAACAAAGACTTAGAAAGCATCCTCATGATCACATCATCATGAACAATCTCGAATCGATCAACAAAATTTTCAAAGGATTCCAAATGCCTTTCAGTTGAAACTTGATTCTCTCAAGAAAACCGAGGAAGATATTCAAGGCAGTCAAGAGGATAAGGGTTAAGGTGACATGGAAGCCTTAAAGGCTTGAACATCTTCATCCCGATTTTAGATAAGAAAGCAGTGGGATGCTCATGAGGTGTAACAAGATGATTGGAAGGCTCAATGGTCACTGAAATCTGAGAAGGTTTTGAATCAGTTTTGACCTCCTCGAGGTTATATGGCTGATCAGTTTTAGGAGAGATTTGAATGCAAAGCTCATCTTTATGAACAGGATGAGGTAAAGAAATAGGATCAACATCAACAACATAAGGAGGCTGCAAGATTTCCTCTTCTAAAGATGGATATATAAAAGAAGGACGATGATGATCCAAATATACAAAACAAAAGATGATTCTCTTGACATGTGAAGGGAAAAGCATGAAGGAGTTGATAAAGAATAAAAAAAGATCATGTAGAAGACTAATGAACTAATACATGGGTTTATAATTCAACCACTTCATCTTCCTGAGACCGGATCCTCCCCAGTGGAGTCTTTAATGTGGAGTCGCCAGGAAAATGATTACAGTCGAATCTTATGTCTGTCTCTTGTTTTCCATCAAGAAACAAATCTATGTCATTCTCCCAGGGAAACTCGCTTCACTTCCATTCCCCGACAACGATGCCATTTTGTTATCACTCCAAGAAATCACTCCCTGACTGTAGAAGGGTGTAAGCTTGGTAACTTAAATATATCAATAATGTAGGAGAAAGAGGATCAAGTCGGATGACTTGAAATGCTCACAATCACTCAAAAAACATATAAATTCACTCAAAGACGAAAGTATTTCAACTATGTTGCTCAGAAGGTTTAAATCAAAGTATGGAAGTAAGAAGAATGGATTATTATATCAGTAGAATCACATACACAAGACTGCACATGTGAATGACTAATTACAATAGGTAGGAAATGTTCATAAGCTAAATCTATCAACAAAGAGATGAGGTGACAGTCATCTATCATTAGAAAGACCAATGTATACAAGCTTAATATATCGATGAAGAGATAAGATGACAGTTATCTGTCATCAAATATACATTAAAACATTGCATACAAGTTACTCATAAACATAGAAAAGATGTAAGATAGAAAATTGAACAACATGCAATGAAAGAAGCTTCTATGTCAAGATGAATCTATAAATGTCTGAAATGAAAAATGGCTACAAGTTCCCAAAGTTGAATTACAGTCTTTGGACTGTTTCCCCCCTCCCGGTGTTCTTAGAACTCTTACGCTTTATAGCCTTTACATCAAGGTTTCAAGATCCTATTTTAATGGATCTAAAATAACTAAAATAAACATAATCAAAATGGATCTTAGCATATATGATCTAATATTATGATGATAAGTCGAAATCAACAGCTTTCATCATTATTTCAAAATCTCTCTTTGATGACTAGGTGATTTTTGTCAAGCACATAAATGCCATTTGGCTTCATTCCTTCATCAAATGCCTCCAAAGATTTAAAATAAGTATGATCTGTACTCCCATAATTTTTATCCTTGATTTATAATTGTTCCCACACATCCTGGAATCGAGAAAACACGATCTGGGAAAAAATAGTATCTTTCTGCCCTGTTCTGTGCAGAAATTTTCTGGAAATATGTCGCTTAAAGATTGACCTATATATCTCAAATAAAAACAGTTGTGTACAAAATGGAAGAGGATTTTGTATAATGGTTTTTTTTGAGCAAAAATCTCTCTCTGTTCTTGGAGATTCGTTTTCATTTTCTCGGGATCTTCATTTCAAAAACATGTGTCAAACAGGGAAATTCTGAGATCCGAAAATTAGGGTTTAGAGATGAATTCGATTCTCCCAATATATGACACCTGTAGGAAAATTGAGAGAGGTTATTGTTATTTGACGTGTTAGTAACAAAAACCTCTGCCCGTTTCTCAAAATGATTCTCCAGTCGCTCAGAATCAACATTTTAAAGTGATGACTCAACACAGTAAAAACAGGCTCTTCTGCACTTTCAACAACTCATTTGCCCTTGAAAATTTGATTTAGTTGCCGAAAGCCCTGACTTTCGGCAGCTCACAACATTGTAAAATTACCATTTAGATACCGAAAGATAAAATTTACTTTTGGTCTATTTTATGAGGTGAAATCCTCATTTTATTGAATTGATATGATTATAAGCCTTTCTCAAAGACTTCATGACTTTCAAACCTAAAAATAAATCTTCTACCTAAAGCTCCTCTTATCATGTGATTTGGAAATAATTTTCAAGTCATTTTTTTATCGCTAACAGAGTGGAGAAGCTCATCACTGAGTGTAAGAAAAAAATTGCTACAGAGTTTGAAATGAAAGACCTAGGTTTGATGCACTACTTTTTGGGTCTAGAGATATGGCAGAGGAAGAATGAGATCTTCCTAAAGCATGGAAAATATGTTGTGGAGATATTGAAGAGGTTCGGGACGTTGGAATGTAAACCAATGGGTACACCAATGTCATCAAATATGAAGTTTTTGGATGATACGACTTCAGAGGTTGTGGATGATACATTATACAGGAAGATGATTGGATCACTGATGTATTTGACGAATACACAACCAAATATATGTTTTGTTGTGAACACCCTAAGTCAGTACATGGTTGACCATAGATGTGTTCACTTGATTGCAGTAAAACATATGATGAGGTACCTTAAAGGTATAATGTATTATGGGCTCAAGTATGTTGCAGATAGTGAGAATAGTCTACTTGGATATTGGGATTCATATTGGGTCAGCAGTGTTGCAAACTGGAAAAGTGTACATTAGGATGTTGATTCATTTTGGGATCCGATATGATTTCATGGATCAGTAAGAAGCAGTCATGTGTAGCACTCAGTACGTATGAGGAAGATTATGTGGCAACATGTGAAACAAGTCGCAAAGCAGTGTGGCTTTGGAATTTACTGACTAGATTATTCAATTTTGAGATGAAGGCGACTTGTATCTTGTGCGACAACCAGAGTTGTATAAAATTGTCAGAGAACCCGATGTTTCATGATAAACTGAAGCCTATCAAAATTAGGTATCACTATATTAGGGATATGGTGCAGAAGAGAGCAGTGAGGCTCTAATATGTGGCTATCGATAAGTAGGTTACAGATTTGCTGACAAAGCCATTGTCAAGGATGAAGTTCAAGTACTTCAGGGACAAGCTCCGCATAGTCCCTCTTCAGAGGGAGTGATTGATTCAGATGTTATCGCAGGGTAGTGGATGTCATGATGACATGTTGTAGCTATTGGAGAGATACCTGCCATCCTTGGATGCATGTTGAAGAGACGAGATACATATGTTATCACAGGGTACTAGATGTCATGCATAAGATATTAAAGTTTTCTATGGGAAACTGGATGTCATGCATAAGATATTCAAGTTTTCTGCTGGAAACTGGATAGTCTCAAGATGACATGTTGTAGTTATTAGAGAGCTACCCACCGGCCCTGGATGCATGTTGTGAAGTCACTATGAATTTCATGTGATGTATAGATTTGTGTGTCCGACAGTTAATGGTCATGAGCTCATGTGGATGGCGAAAGTGTTAGAGTCTGTGTCGAATAGAAAACCTTCCTCATTAAGAGGGAGTGTTGATATTTTATGTAATCTCGTAAGTTATTCCTAAGTGTAATTGTGAAAGGGTTTATTGATAAGTCATGTATTTTAGGTCTTTTAGAGTATAAATAGAGGTTATATTGAGTCATTTTGAGATCACTCATCGAACATAAGTACAAGAGAGTAGTGCACACTTATCTAGGAGGCTATTCTTGGTTCATGTCTGGGTCTCTTTGGTCTTGATTTTGTGAAAGAGAATTGTATGACATTGTACATGTTGGAGGAATCTATACTAAGGAAAGTTTGCAGGGTTTTCTCCCCCTTGAGGGTTTCCCTTAGGATATATCTTATTGTTCTGTGGATATCTATCTTTCAGTTGTGATCCTTTTTCATATTAAATAATAATATAATAATATAATGCTTTAATTGTTGGAAAAACATAAAAAAATCAACACCCTAGCCATTGGCCAAAGTGGTATTTATGTTCTAGAATTAATCCACATTATTTTTTACCAAGGAAATATGAGCTTGAGGGTACTAAGTATCACATGCAATTTAGGAAAACCACTCTTTGATCTACATGCTAAGTGAAATAGGTTGAATAGAGCAAAACAATCATGCTTCACACCATGTGTCGAGACTAAGGAGGGAAGATGAAAGCTAGACCAAGTAAACCCCTCAAAAAGAGTGACTAAATGGGATTGGGGGATGTTAAGGACCATGTTGACCTCTTTTTTGGTAAACAATATTGAATCACAAAGTCCTGCTACTTATGGCCTATTTTTTTTTATAAATGAACCAAAGTGGTGTAGCAACACGTAGTTCAAATCTATTATGACCTATTGTTTTGATACAGAACTCCTCTTCATTGACAAATTTGACTTAAAATTCAAGAGGTACCTGCCATCTAGTTTCCTTGGAGGCATAAGGCGTCGTGATTATTGATGATAACACTAGTTCTTGTGATGGAAGAATTGTGTTACAATATATGTTTGGGATGATGGTTTTCTCATTACATGTTATGGTATGATGATTTGTTGATGATGTTTACTTTCACATGCACTTATGGTTTGTGTATCGGGTAGCATCATGGTTTAGGGATTGATATATAATGGGGATGCCAATGTATTCATTATGATTGTTAATCCTCTCTATATCTCAATCTTATGTTCATCAATGGATAGAGTTTTAAAAATTGTCACACGAGGATCATTATTTCTTTCCAATACTTCATCCCAATCATGAGCATCTTGAAAAAATAACTCGTCTTCCAATTTCTCATGACTATAAGGCCAAGCCACAAACACTAAATCCTAATGTTTGGTAACTAACCCCTTTGGATCATGCCTTTTGAATTGTCCCAATGGGAATTGGTATTCTAGGTGACTAGCTTCATCTTGCCTAACATGCTTTGGATCCTTGATGAAATAGTGTTCGAGTCTAAAACCATAAGGTATAAAAATCCTTTTCTTCACCTCCTTTAGTAATGCAACATTAAACCCTTGAAATACCATTTGATACACTATCTCCCCCTTAACAATTCTATCTAGTACATATTTTGGCCAAAAATGAGGTGTTGCAGTTGCAACAAAAATCCTTATGTGAGTTAGATCCTCGTGTATTTACCAATTATCGATACAACTTATCAACTTCCTTGCATGATCATTCAACCTGAGACATTCTTATTAGAAAATGATGAAATATAATCGTGCTAAGAAATGATCACATATTTCTATATATCTCTTCTTGTAATTATTCTCCTACAAAACCTAAAAGTACACATGAACTAGAGCTTATGATCTATGCCAACAGAGATTGAGTCATGGAAATAAGTTTGTGGCACACACAACATATAACAAATAGGAGGCCAAATAAAATGAAGGAACTATATTATGTGTCTCTTTTTCCTTGTGAACATGTTCAATCATAATACCAAGCTGATTAGATAAGATGCCTCCCAATTAGAAAGCTTTCTTTTCGTAGCCATTGTTTTAATGAACTTCATTTTGTGTTATTATTTTTTGAAGGACTTATTATTTCATTATTTAGTGATTTTACAAATCCTTCCTTTCGTGCCTAATCCTTTCTCTCTCACTCGAGGAACCTTTAAAACTCTTTTTGGCACCCGAAAACAATTTCATTCAGTGCTCTACCTTCTCGCTATATCAGCAAATCTAAAACCTATTTTTGGCGTGCTTGAAAATTTGACGGGCTTCATTTTGTGTTTTTGGCAATGTAGAAAAAATGTCTTTCGATTCTTTTAAATGCTTGTTTCAACAGATTACATTTTATGTTTTCAACGCATTTAGAATTTGTTCCTTTTCTAGTTTTGGCAAACTCTTAAGACTCTTTTCGAAGCTCGAAAAAAGCATGTTTCAACACAATTTTGAAACTTTTTTTACACCCTTTTGGACTTTATTCTTGGTGCATTTGAAAACTTACCTTTTCCCATTTTCAGCAAACATCAAAATGTGTTGTTCACTAAAGCTTTGACTTTTCCAAAATGATTTATTTATCTCAAAAAAAAAGGGTATTGGGACTTAGATTGTTTTTTTCTTAATGGTAAAGACATCTCTTACACTATATGAAATGCATGGAATATTTTAAATAAAAATGTATGAAACAAAACAAAATACATTAAACTTTTCACAAGATCAACAAAAAGTGGTACTTAAAAATTTTGGAATTTTAGGGCGTGTTGTGTACTCAATAGGTTGGTTGTGGCTCAAACATGTCACCTTGTTTTTAATATCATCACATCCAGCCCTAACTTATATTATTGCTTATGTGTTTGTCCTTTCAAGCTATCCTTTAGGTTACTGGTCGATGACATACAAAACTCATAAGACTCCTTTTTGTTTTCCTTCCCATCAAGTTCAAAATCATCCTATATTTTATTTTTATCTCTTGGGATTATGGTTTTTGGATATTTGTGTGGTGGGTAGCATGTGTATTCAATGGTTGGTGATTTATTGTAGGTTTTTGAAGTTTGAATTGTAGGCATCCCTGTGACATGGAGTTTGAATTTTGTGAGATATAGTTGCACCTATGTTTTCATTTTATCATGGCAAAACTTGGGAATGTGGCCTTGAGTTGGGAGTCATGACAGTTATGTGGGTGCCATTATTTTAGAATGCAATTTTATGTGGTTGTTAGTATGTATTGGTCAACGTCTAATGGTTGCAAGGATGAACCTTTTACTTAAGTTGGACATTTTTTTGGAATGTGATACTTATCTAGTGAGTACCATCGCTTGATTTTGTTATCATGGTGACAGGGGCTATGATCTTGGTAGCCTGCTATCGTTCAACTTGTTTTCCTTGGCCTATACGTAGTATTGATTTTTGATATATGTGGTCAGATGTTGTTTGATTTCATTGCTACATGCACACATGGTTCATTATTATATGTGGTTGTAGGTGTTCATTGATATATGTGGATTTGATGCTACCCTTCATTTGTATGTACAACATTTTAATGCAATTATATATATGGTGATACATTTGTGCTATGGGAAGAGGCTTGCATTGATAAGGAGTCATTCATCCCTCGAAAATCAAGGCAATGACATGCAACTTATTATTCACATGATTATTAGTGATATTGGCTTGTTAAACATTCTATTTAAATTTGTTGAGTGCTTTCCTAAGTTCTAAAAGTAGGCAACTATTATGATCATATGTATGATCCTATTGCGTATGACAGTTAGGTTTTCTATCTATAATGGACATTAATGATGTAGTTGTGAGTGGCTTGCCAACACTATAGTCTTGCTTTCTTATATTTTCCTTATACCCATTCACTCTACCTTATGCACAGTTTGGTTTGCCATACACCCATTCCATGTTACATCTCGTGCATGCTTGCATTCATTGTTATAATATTGTGCATGGTTAATTTTTGTGTGCATAATATTCTTGCATTGATGTTGATTGAATGCATACTTAGGATGGGAAAGATTTAGTTGAAGTCACATACTAGAAGAAGAAGAGGAACCTTTTTATTGGCTTCATTTTTTTAGGAGTTTCCACCTTTTGAAAATGGTCTTCCTACTTGGGAAACAATCTCTTTTCATAATGGGAATTTTTATGGTCTGAATAGGGTTACTTTTATTGGTGCTAGTTTTTATGACTTGATTGATGATGGACCTGCAAAGTGAACCCTGGAATATGATTTAGTTATGGAATATCCTTGGACATGTATATTTAGATTGTGATATTTTTTTAAACATGAAAAAACATGTATTTATGTATGGATTGTTTTATGGATAATTTATATGTTGAAAATTTTATTATTATCTACATAAAGATTATGAAATCATATGATGAATGGAAAATATGTATTTAATTAAGCTCCAAGATTTATTTTTCTTGTCAATGCTTGGGAAAAATTCACACTAGTAGGTAGGAACCCTTAGTATGCTTAGGACGCATGTCTTATTTGATCATTTGACCTACAAATTCTTTTTCCAAAATTAAATACTCCAGAAAAATTATTTCTAGAGGAAAATCAAGAGGCAAGGTGATCTTTGGCCTCCTCACTCCCATTTCTATAAAAGAGGAGGAAGAGTACTTGATCAGAAGAGGAGGATAGGAATGGGTATAGGTTTGTTTTGAAATTGTATATCTATAATTGATTCTTTCAACCCTCTAATAGCCCAACAGTGCTAACAATGGCTGGTAGGATACAATCAGAGGTACAAAATTAATTGTGAAAAGAATAGTTGCTTCCCTAAAGAGGTGATTTATGCTTATGTGTTTCATGAACGATCTTCCATACAAAGGTATTTAAGACTAACATTGTCATGAATGTATATCCTTATAGACAATCTGAATGTGGAGTAGCACAACTTCATGTTTTTTGGGTATTCACCTCGTTTGGATTTGGAATTTTGTAAATGACACATTGTCTAAGAAACCTCCTATTTACAGTGGCCAGACAATTTTTATTTTTTTTAACAAAAACTGGGCAAAAATTATATTAAAAAAACTGTGAAGATACGCAGGCAATGTACATAGTCTATGTTATAGAATTTGCAAAATTCAAAAATTACCCCCCTGAATTCTCCAAGAAGAAAATGAAGAACATGGGTATTTATTACTAAAATGCTAAAGCCTACTTGATTTGCTATGGTGAAAACCATGCAAAATGTTCCTAGTAACAACATAAAAAAACATTGCATACACTTAGATTTTGGAAGTGTCCAGTGCTGGGAATTATGCCTCTACCAGAGGCCGCAGGTTGAGGTCCAAGTTCGGGCGTGGTCCAGGCGAGGAAGCCTCATCAGAAATTGGAATGTAGTTGGTTGCGGGCGATGCTGGTCCAACTAATATTTGGAGTTCCTCGATCTGCTGCCTCAGAGCTTCACACTCATCTCTATTTCTCTGTTGTTCACTCCTATGTTGGATGGTAATCTCTATGATGGAGAGAACTTGTGAAGAAAGTGCTCTGAGATGTAATTGAAGTGTTTGAACTGTGTCTACCAGCTCGTCGTGTTCCTCTCCTGAGACAATTCTTTGTGGTTTCCTACTCATCTTTCCTATAATCCTTATTCTATCTAGTTGTAAAACATAAATAGCAGTGTGCTTATGAGGTGTGGACGCTACTTTGTTCTTTTCAGGAATGATAATGCCAACAAAATGAGTCCCTCTTGTTATGATATGTGCCATCACCCTCGAATGATTCAAATAACTTAACCAGTTTCCCATGCTTTTCCACGAGTTGCGGCGATGATCACCTCTGATGTTGGGATCCTTCATCTCGCCTAAATTTAATGTGTTGTACTCTTTGTGTGTCATGTTGAATAGGTTCACGTCGCTCCAGTATTCTCTTCCACGCTCATGAGATGCCGAAGGTACTGCGATAAGACTTCCCAAGTCGGGGGAGGGGGAGATATGAAGCCACTGGATGCACGCATAGGTGAGGTAGTGGGTGCTTATGTGTTGAGAGGTGAGGTGGGGCAGGTGGTGGGGGATACAGAGCCATGTGCTGAGGTGAGGGGGAGGGTAGTTAGGTGTCCAGGAAAGGGCGTTGGATTGAAACATGACCCAAACCATGACCCCTTTCGCCACTGTGGCCCAGACGATAGTGGCCAGGGGAGCAAAATGCCATGTGTCAAATGTCATGGTATGGGTGAGTGGAGAGATAACCCATTAACCACTAGCGTGCCTTGCTCCAGTTCAATTTCCAGGTTAGCTTGAGCGTCGACCAATTGATTATTTCGTCGGAGGCCATGGTAAAAAGAGATGTTGTGGAAGAGAGTGTGAATTGTCGAGATTCTTTGGAGAATGGATCTTAAATGGAGATTTGGAGGATGGGACCCTTTGCGTACATTCCCTACGATTATCTTGGAATCCCCAATCACCGAAAGGGAGTGTATGTTCTTGCTTTTGGAGAGAAGAAGACATTGGTACAATGCATATGCTTCATATTGATTATTGGTAGCTATGCCTAGATTGTAATGGAAAGAGAGAATTTGGTTTCCTCATGGGAAAATGATGACCCCTCCCACTTCTGTCACCTCGGGGTTTCCCTTTGAAGCTCCATCAAAGTAAAGAGTGTGAGTTTGATGTTCATTTCACCAGCACAGGTAGTCAGAGTCATCATGAAGCTACCAGGAGGATCTGGTGGGGTAAGGGGAAGGAGTTGTGGACAGAATGTAGGGCAAAAAAGAGCAGATTCAGTCAGATTCTAAGGTGGATTTGGGGTGAAGGAGAGACGTTTGGGCTTAGAAAGGAAAAATTCAGCTAGGAGAGCAACAAATTTTTTAGCTACGAGATCTGGGGGAGAACGAAGGTTGGAGAAGATAATTTGATTTCCGGCTAGCCAAATTTTCCAACAGATGTATTTGGGTAAAGATTTATACACTGCTTTGAAAAGAGGGTTATTTTTGTAGGTGCCCCGATATAGGGAGGGCCATTTTGAAAAGAGTTCTCTGGGTTGGGCCGACCATCTAATTCTTGAGTGGAGGTTTTGCAAAGTTGTTTTCCACACCATGATAGTGAAGGGACAGAGTAGAAATATTGTTGAAAGGTTTCCATTGCTTTGCCACAAAGTTCACACCTTAAGGGCCCATGGATGTTTCTTTTAAGTAGATTTTCTCCTGTTAGCAAATTGCCATGTGCCAATATCCAACAAAAGGAATTTACCTTGGGTGGGTTGTCATTATTCCAAATAAAGTTCCACAACTTATCTTTAGGGGGGGGATTCAGTTGTGAGAGTAGTTGGGAGTAACCTTGATTTACAGAGTAGTTTCCATTCGCCTAGTGGCTAGACAAATTACTAGAACTTGGATCATCAATTGTCTAAAAAAAAACACTTTTATCAATAAATAAGTCTATCTGGCCATACCTGCAATTTTTTTCTATGTATTATAGATAATATATAGCCTTTGTTTTAGTTCTCTAAGAATGATTTGATTTTCCTTATTTCCTAAGACACCATGTTTACAGTGCTCTACATTGACATGGATAGCTCCATTGGTAGATTTCACACATTTCCAAAATTTGGAAATTACCATGAATTTTTATTTTCTTCTCAACAATGAAACCATGCGCCCTTAGGACATAAGAGGCCAGGTAAATTTTTTATTACCTTCCTATTTTCATTTTCATCCAATCAAAATTTTAATTTAGCTTGAAATTTGACAGTTTTTTACAATTGTTTTCCCAATTTTGCAACGTACGTGTGAACGCTCTAGCTCACCCTGACGTAGTGCTTACTATGTTGAATTTATAGTGATCACCACCATTGGTGCATCTCATATATATGTACTCACTAGTGTCATTCAAGCAAGAGAACCACGATAAGTTATAGAAACAAAGCGGTGTGTCCATTGGAATGCCCCGCAACCAACGCATAATTGGCTTCTACCTGCACCGATACACTTTGCTTAACTAACGACACTGCTAAATTAACGATTTATAAAATTTAACATAGCGGTGCAACCATTTTAACCCAATGCACTGGTAATGTATATGGAAACACACTAGGACATATATTTCCTGAATTAGCATAGTGGGGTGTCTCATTGGATGCCTTGTTCCCAATGCTCTATCCTTTACAATGCACTGCGGAAAAAAACATTGGTGCTCCACTATCATGATGGTATCAATGCATTGATAGTAACACATCACACCACTTCAACTGCAATAATGAAGTTTAACTTAGTTGTGCCCCATCATTCCAACAAACGCATCGATGTTGTAAAGACAACAACACCAGGGTGAATTTGTAATAACCAATTAAAGTGGTGTGACTTAGTAGGAGCATTGTTGCAATCTGTGGTGGTGCATCAATAGTCGTAGCATATTGGTGCATAAATTTTAAACATACGCGCCGAGACATGGTTTGAAAAATAAAAAACGCGGTTCATCTTCTGTAAGGGCCCATTAATGGTGTGTTAGTAATACAAGGCACTCGTCGACATCATGTTGGTGCTCTAGTAGACTTGGTGCACCAATGCTTTTGGTTTAACAAAGGGAACCATGAATTTTCACACCATAAGTTTTAGCGTCGCATTGCATATTTGTTAATTAAATGAATCAACGTTGTTATAAGCATTGAACTGACGTGGTTAAAAGCATTGAACCAGTGTGAAGCATCCTATGGGACGCACCATTGGGAGGTGTTGTTGTTCTGATATAACGCATCGACGTCGGATCATATCTATTGTTTATAGCTCACCGATTGCTTTTAAATATTTTTTTGCAAAACAAAAAATGGATCTTTTAAAATATACGTCATTTATATATGTATTTGTTTGATAATTTCAATTTATTTTATCTATATACATGTGCCTAAAAATATTTTTATGTGAATCAGAGACGATGATGAATAGAGGAGGAGGAGGAGGAGGAGTGACAACAGGTCGAGACACACACATTTTTGCAAGAGTGGGAGGCCAGGGAGAGGGAGAGGGAGTTGTTCCCCCACCCTCTTTCACATCTGATAGAGGACCTTTTGATGGATATTGGCCTCCTGAAGTTTTATCAGAAGGGTACATCCCTTAGGGGGAACTCTTTGTTGTTATAATAGTTGATCTGTCATTGGCATCATTCGAGATAGGGGTTCAAGGTCGGTCCCGATCTATGGTATCATCCCACAAAGGTGGATGTCTATTTCATCATTGGGTTGTCTAGGAGGGGGGAGTATTTTCCCCATTTCCCTACACTACCGCCTAGTTTTGTAGGAGATACCCAGCTGGCATATGTGCAGAGATATGTTGGTTCACATGTTCATTCGAATTTGGAGATCCAGGTTCATGGTTTTCAAGCGTGGATAGCTTCATTTCAGAGACATGACATTAGGTTCTTGTGTCTTATGCTCTCAACACTGTCACATTATAGCTCTGATGGGAAATGCATTAGTTTCTCTATGTTGTATCATGTAGATATTTTATTGCAAAGGCCCTGATTGATTAGGTGGGCAGATGGTTTTTTGAGACAATTTTGTCATGCATTAGATCTTTGTCACGTTGTTTTGTCTGAGATGAGTTTCTTCACATTTGTGTCAGAGTTGTATACACTATTTTCAAGAGGGTTCATGTCACTCATCCAGAAGTACCTCGCTTTCCTACTAGGCCTATTTTTGATGCACATATGCACATGTGGGGGCAGTTGATTCCCAAGAGGGTTCAGTGTGAGTTTTCCATTACTTTGGTGGGTAGGGTGGTATTTGATTTATTGTCTAGCGAGGACAATATTGTCCTCGATATTGTAGAGTACCCGTACGTGGGGATGGATTGGAGAGCATGTACAAACATCCAATTTACAACACAGGATCCAGTAGATGAGAGAGGCGATATTATCATTATTTCTTGATTAATCTGTTTGCACATTTTTATGTCTTATTTAATTCACATGTAATTTATTGTAACATTTTGTTTCAATTTTCTTATTATTATTATTTATTGTTTTGCATATATTGGCACATATATTAGGGATGCGCCTCAACAACGTGAGGATGAGGTGATGGAGGAAACAGAGGACCAACCTCCAGTAGTACAAAGACCCCACATGCCACACAGACTGAATATGAGAGTCCAACTAGAGGTGATGGATTGGATATGTTGTGTCATGACCAGTCACAGAGTGGTACGCGTACCCATTAGAGACACATTATAGGAAAAGGTATTTTCCTCGTGACATGACGATGTTGATGCATCATATTTTTGGTTTCGTCAACCTCATCGAGACATTGAAAGGTGTTTTTCATGATCCCACTACATCCATCTCATCAACAGAGCCATCCGCATCCTCTACTCCACCACATGGTCCTCCTCCTCCTCCTTATTCTCCTCTACCTGAGTTGACTGCACCATATACTGATATTGTTTCTTCCCATCCACATGTGTCTGAACCTACATCCACATCTGAGCCTCATTATCCTCCTCCTACTTCCCCTCAACATGTTTATGAACCCACATCCACGTATGATCCTCTTCCTCCTCCTCTTCTTGCTTCTCCTTCACATGCATCACCATATTCTACTGATCCTCCCCCTCCTCCTCCACTCATGTCACCATCCACCGATCATTGTCTTTCTCCTAGTCCACATGTGTCATCATCCACTGATCATTATCTTTCTCCTAGTCCACATGTGTCATCATCCACCGATCCCCCTCCTCCTCCTCTTCCTTCACATGTGTCACAAGATTTTGATACTTTGGACACTATATTCACATTGGGTATTGTTGCACATATTCAGGATATTGATATAGAGACACCTTATAGTGCACTTTTGTCGACATTTATTTTTGAGATAGTTTCTCTCGATAGAGGCTCTACCTCTAGTAGTAAAGACACTAATGCACCTAGCTCTAGTGGTGGACCTAGCTAGTAGTGGTACTGAATGTCATTTATATTGATTGTTTTATATTTGACTTGAGATCTATATATGACATGTTTATGGCAGATTTTGTTGAGATGTATGTTTGACATGTATATTGCTCATGTGTATTATGTTTTTCATATAATGTTGTGGTTGTTTGTTTTGTTTGATTTATTAAATGTATTATGAGTACGTTAATGATGAACATTGTAAATGATTTATCTATTTTTAAGTGAAATTTGATATGTATCACTCATTTAAATTTACAGTTGTCATATAATATTTAACTTTACTTTTATGAAAATGTTTAATTTGGATTGTGATTGCAAAATGTTATAACCATTAATGTCATATAATGTTTATTTGTTGTTCAAGGTGAATTGTTTGTTATCCAACAAGATACAATATGTTGATTAAACTTGTTTAGAAACACAATTACTTAAATATCATGAGTGAAATGATTGTGATTTGAATATTTATGTCTTTTTCATATATTATAATAATAACATTATAACATAATTATTCACTAATAATAATGACGATGATGTAATAACGATGTTATTTTTTTAATGTTTATTATTCAAAGATTACTAGACAAAGTTATAATATAATTGTTTACTAAAATACAATTATTGTATTTTATTAATATTTAATTTTTCCAAAGATTTTATTAATTGATATTATCCAACAATTATAATATATGAAATTTATTCAATTAAATTTAAAATAATAAATATAGAGAATAATAATACATTTTGATCTATGCACTTTCAATGAAATGGTTTCACAACTTTTTACTTTAATACAAACTTTAAAAATCTTCTATTAAAAAATGATATCACCCAACATTTTATAATTAGTGTTTTAAGAATTAGTAAAATTGACAAAGGTTTCTATACTTTTAGATAAGTATGGATCATTAAAAATTTCCTTAATTCTCACTAGTCTCTAGAAAAAGACTCTTTTAGAATTTCCATGTCCTTCCTATATTGGCACTTATTTCAAGGAGAATGCAAAAATAATGAACAATATAAGTTTATATGATTATAAAACTAAAAGATGGAGTGGAATAAGTGAAGGCCTTGACAATTGCACTATTTAAGGTGGGGAATGCCAT
This sequence comes from Picea glauca, assembly GCA_000966675.3. Taxonomy (NCBI): domain Eukaryota; kingdom Viridiplantae; phylum Streptophyta; class Pinopsida; order Pinales; family Pinaceae; genus Picea; species Picea glauca. The sequence continues at coordinate 307,289 of JZKD02S2208163.1, forward strand.
CAAAGTTGGTAATGCCAACACATAGGTACTGTAGATGTTGCACAGAGTTATTTTGTTGGAATTGTCCTTAGAAGTTCCATCAAAGTATATATTTATTTGAATTTTGATTTTCTCAAACAATAAAAATTTGGAGGTTTGAATATTTTTTAGTATCTTCATTTTTTGTTAAATAAAATATAATTTAAAATAGATCTTTACTATTGTACACCACCAATTTTGTGATGTCTCAATAAATTCTTAGAAGTTCAAAGGCAACATAAACATATTTTAATACAATACAGTTCATAAATTTTCTATAATCAACAACAAATATGACAATAAAAATATATCAATATCACATATTATGCATGTACGTCTATTTAATGTATTTTCAATATGGTGGTTGTAAATGGTTGTTAACTTTTCATATCCAACATAATTATAAAATGAAGAAAAAAAACATAATTGTCCATTATAGATACCCATAATAAAATGACACATACACAATATAAATTTCCAAAAACATCATTTACAAATCAGTTTTGTTGCCATCACCCTCATTATCTTCCCCACTTGGCATTGTTGTCAGACAGTTGGCTTCGATTGATGGATAGTTGGTATGGATTGTTGGTTGTCATTGATGTCAACCATTGGAGAGTGATATTGTAGATTGATGTCAACCCTTGGAGAAAGTCCAGTAGAGAATTTTGATAGCACAAAGGTTTGGGTAATGGACCCAAAGTTGTTTCATGTATAATGGTATGTGTTTTAATATATTTGAAGGTAGGACTATTCTATATGGATAGTACATGTCATTCCATTTCTGGTGGTATGTGGAACGCCACATAACTCCTCACAGTTAGAGAGTTATGGCCATGAGAAGTTGGAGAACCCAGGTTTGGGTAATGGACCCAAGTTTGTTTGATGAATAATGGTATGAGTTTTGATATATTTGAAAGCAAGACTATTTTATATGGATAGTACATGTCATGCCATTTCTGGTGGTATGTGGAATGTCACATAACTCCTCACGGTTTGAGAGTTATGGCCTTATGAAGTTGGATGACCCTCATATGTTGGCTTGAAGCCCCAAAAGGTCAAAGAAGTCAAGGAGCTTGCAAAAAAGAAATTATTATTTCAATGATAAAGTGAAGTGACAAAGTCAAGAAGGATTATTTAAATAATAAAGTAAAGTGACAAAATCAAAGAAGATTATTTAAATGATAAAGTGAGGTGACAAAGTCAAGGAGAAATATTTAAATGATAAAGTAAAGGAGAAATTTCTAATTATCGAAAGTGGTTAACCCTAAAAATGAGGAAAATAGGTTAAGTGACCTAGAAGATGCTTCTAAGGAAGATATTTGGAGAGTATAAATAAGAGGCAAGGCTCTGTCATTTTAATATCACACTTGAGAATATTGAATATCTATAGGTGACTGAGGTAACCAAAGGATGTCTAAGCCTAATTTCAGAGGGAAGGTGAAGAAAATAAGGCTGCAATTCAAGGGAGGATGAATTCTTTTGATAATGCTTTCTAAGGTATGTTATTTACAGGTCATCTCACCATTTTCACAATAAATTTATTTCTAAAATGATTCAGATCATGACATTGATAGGCCATTGAGGAAACATATCCAAGTATCTATGGTAAAAATTTCATCTTGTGGGTCGTTGTACTTTTGGAGTTACACTCCGTGGAAAATAGGGTCTGTGGCTAGTCCTGAAACAAGTCTAAAACAGGTGTTTCGGGTAAAAACATCATAACTTCTTCATAAAAGATCCAAATTTAGTAAGACCAAATGTGTTGGTTAGAGTATAGTCTATAGTATTCTGTGTAACATATTCAGATCCATTCAACAAATATTCTATGCAGGGTACACTCTACAAGGTATCTCTCTAAAATAATCTAGAATTCAACAAGGTATGCCATTTTTACTATAACTCCTTTTCTGAGAGCTTCCAAGTAGTGACACTTGGAGGAATTGCATAAAACAAACTGAAGAATATTGTGTACTATTTTCAGATCTTAATTCATTACAGGTACATAGTTATGATTATTTCAAGTTAGGGTTGTTGACTAATCTCAAACTAGTCACGTGAGACTAAAGAAAAGGTTGATGAAAATGCTAGTCTCTTGTTGTGAAAGTTAAGGAAGGTTTGTAGGTATGTGATCATATACACCGGGTCTATTACAGAGTTATAAATCATATTTGTATGATGAAATTGATGAGGGATTTTGGTTAAGATACATGTTGGGTACATGGTTGAGACAAGTAGTTGATGAGTTGGCACATACATGAGGTGTATAGTTGATGGTGTTGGTACATCTTGACGAGTCATAGTTGATGAATAGTTTATACATGATTGGTACATACTTGGTACATGGTTGGAGGCACTTGTTAGTAGTATTGTTGACACATGGTTTATGGATGATGTAGCATACTTGTATTGGTATATTATTAGAAGCACATATTGATCTTGGCGATGATTATGAGTTGTTGTGTTATTGTTGGTTGATGCACATCTTTGAGAGTTGTCTTGGTGATTATATCTGATTTGGTTGATAAGGTTGATGACATAGGTTGTTGTGATAGGTTGTTTGGACAGGTTGTTGTGACAGGTTATTTGTACAGGTTTGGTGCATGGTTGATGCACTTGTTCATGGTACAGGTTTTGTATAGGTTTGGTGCATGGTTGATGCACTTGTTCACGGTATAGGTTTTGTACAGGTTTGGTGCATGTTTGATGCACTTGTTTATGGTACATGTTGATTACCGGTTGATTGGTACAAGTTTACAGTAGTATATCTCACAGTGATAGTGTGACAGTGGTTCCATCATTCTACTTATACATCGGGTCAGTTGGACGGGGCAAGGACAAATGGTTGTAGCCACCTTCTGGTTGTAGCCGGAGAACATAGGGGGTTGTAGCCTCCTTCTGGTTGTAGCCTCCTTTTGGTTGTAGCCAGAGAATTGAGGAGTTGGAGCTTCCCTCAGGTTGTAGCCTGAGAAACTAAGGGGTTGGAGCCTCCTTCTAGTCGCAGCTGGGAAAAAATGGAAGTTGGTGCTTCCAATGAATGTAATTATTCAAGACATATATGAAAAAACATTATGTGGTTTTCTCCTGCTTTGGGTTTTCACGTAAAACACTGGTGTACTGTGTATGTGTATGATTGTTCATTTGTTCATTTCTTATTTACTCTGCAATTATTGGATGATAATGCTAAATTGATATAACACTTGGGTTATATGGTTAAAAAGGATTACATTTCTCTATTACCGATTCACCCCCCTCTCACTAATCCAACAATTGGTATCAGAGACAGTTCCTTCAGGAAACAATTTAACCACTAGAAGGAGATCATGGATTGTTCTGAGAATGGAGTACCAATGTTTAATGGTCATAATGGTTTTAATTATGAGATGTGGAGCATAAGGACATAATTATTTTTACAGGCATAGGGATATTATATTTGTCTATCAGTTGTTACAGGATATGATAGTTCAAAAAGGGCAAAGACTGCATCGAAGAAATTGAGGAAGAATAAAAAAAAATAGCAATAGATTTCATCTGGGAAGGATTACCTAATCCGGTAAGAGAAAAGGTTGGTAAATGTTCAACATCAAAATAACTTTGGGATAAGTTACATGACATATATTATTCACCCATCACAGATTCAGAAAATGTCAAAGAAGATGTAGATACAAATCAAGAAGAATTATGTTCACCATGTCAAGCAGATTCAGAAGATGAAGATTGCATAATCACCAGAGGTATTTTGTTTTGTTGTAATTGTGAAAAACATGGACATCTTGAAATAGAATGCCATGAAGGAAATGAGACAGACAAACTAATTGAAAAGGAAGACAATTATGAAGAAGCATTGATTAGTGTTTTAGATGAACTAAGATAAGAAAATAATTCACTCAAGAAAGAATTGATGAAACAAAAGGAAAGTGCTCACATTTTTGAAGAAGTCCAACAAGTCATTGAGAACTTAAGAACTCAGCTAGAAGAAGCCAGAAAGATCAAAGAAAATCAAAAGCAGTGTTTGGAAATCAACATAGAAACACATAAGGAAGAAGCATAAATGGGAGAGAAGATATTGACATATCATCTTAAGGAAAGAACTAATGATCTAAACCAACTTGAGGTAGAGTTTGGTCAAGAAGAGAAAGGACTTGAAGAAGAAATAATCACATTAAAAATTCAACTTGAAGAAGCAAAAAGAATAGAATAAGTCATGAAGTCTCAGATAATGAAGAAAGACGAAGAGGTTGAAAATCTTGAAGAAGAAGTTGTCACATTGAGAAGTAAAATCATCAAGCTCAACAAGAATGTTGAAGAGACAAAAACATCCACATCGGTTATAGAGAAAGAAGAGAAGCACTCTAGGTTGCTAGAAAAGAAGAATGAAGAAAATAGAAAGAGTTATGCATAAGTACTCAAAGGAAGGAATCATGGTCAACCAGAATCTAAGAAAATTATTGAAGATACATCTTCAAGAATACCATCCATGTTCAAGCCACAAAGAAGCTTCAAGCATGATCATGATCAGTCAAGGAAAAAACTCAAAAGGACTACGCCACAAAGAAGATCATTCACTCCCAGGTATGCAAATTTATTTTATGGTCATTGTTTTTATTGTACTAACTTCGGACATAAGATTGCAGATTGCAGGGATTATAAAATAAATGTTCAAGAAAGAAATGTCTATGTGGTTGCACGTAACATTGAGTGTTACAAATTTCATAACTATGGAAACATATCCAGTGATTGTAGAAGCATGATCGATACTTTCATGAAAGAGAATACTGATATCATATATAATAAAGTATGGATAAGAAAACATGAAGAACAGGTGAACAAAGACCAGGTACCAGATATTGCAATATTGGCAATAAAACAAGATGAAGAAAATTCTACAGAGAAAAATAAAGATGTCAGATACATAAAGGTTTGGAAAATAACTGAAAGAAAGGAAGGATGGGTAAATAAGGAACAAGTTCAAGAGATTGTACTTTCAGGAATTGTAATGAAAGATGAATCCACAGATAGAAAGAAAGAAGTCACATCTCAGAGAGATAATAAATCTACCAATGAAGATGATGATGAATACACATCAGAGAAAGAATTGTTTTGAGACATCAGGCTTAGAGACTCCCAAGTAATATGAATATTAGACAAGGGGATTCTATGCGATAGCTGTGACAAACCAAAGAACCATCCTTCAAGAAACTTGCAGATTTTAAGAAGATAGATTCAGAGCAATCAGTTAGCAGAAGTATAGTTTGATAGATTAATCAAGACTTCATGATAGTATAGTCATAAATGGGTTAGCATTATGGACATTTGCGCAAGTAGAGTCTTGGACAATATGGACAAACATGGATTCGTAAGAACACTTAGTAGGTTTAGACAGATATATGATAGTGGATGAGAGCATGGATTCATAGATTGGTTCAGAGAGTGGTTCAGAGACAAAGTAACATTATCATAATGGATGATAATTACACAGGAAATGGCTTGAACAATGATAATGGATTCCAAATTGATAGATATTTTTTGGACACATGCAGTGCATACATTAGTTCACATTCAAAATAGAGTAATTCTCAGAAACAACAATGACAAAAATCTCTACGAAATATGGAAAGGAAGCGTAGACAACAACCTCTACATCAAGGTAACTCAAGGTAATATTTTATTAATTGAAATTTATGTTGATGATATTCTTTTGGAAGTACTAATGACATGTTAAGCCAGAACTTTGCAAAGGATATGCAGAATGAATTTGAAATGTCATTACTTGGAGAACTATCATTCTTTTTGGGTCTTCAGATATGTCAAAGAAACCAAGGAATTTCTATTTCTCAAACTAAGTTTATCAAAGAAATGCTAAAGAGGTTCAGAATGAAATATTGCAATCCAGTTACCACTCCTATGCAAACTAGTTGCAAGTTGAGCAAAAATGATGATTCAAAGTCTACAGACCAGAGGAAATACAGATCAATGATTGGTAGCTTACTATATGTGACATCATCCATACCAGATGTAATGCAGGAAGTTGGACATGTGGCATGATTTCAAGCAACACCAAAGGAATCACATGTATTAGCAGTGAAGAGGATTTTCAGATATCTCAAAGGAACAAAAGAGTTTGGATTATGGGATCCAAAAGGAAAGGATCTATCACTTATTGCCTACACAGATGTAGATTGGGAAGGTTGCATTAATGATCAACGAAGCACCAATCGAGCAATTTTCTACTTGGGTGGGTGTTTATTATCTTGTCTAAGAAAGAAAAAATCATCAATATCTTTATCTACATCCGAGGCATAGTATATTATAGCAACAACATGTTGTACACAATTTCTATGGATGAAACAAATTTTGACAGATATACAAGTTGAGTATGATGAGCCCATTCCAATCTATTGTGATAATACAAGTGCCACCAGTATCTCAAAAAACCTAGTGATGCACTCCAAGAAGAAGCACATTCAAATCAAGTATCACATATGTTTTAGAGAAGAACATCAGAGTTGAATATGTGGGAACAAAATAACAAGTGGCATACATCTTTACAAAACTACTTCCACCAGAAGTCCTTGAGTATCTTTGCCAAATACTAGGAGTAATTTCTCCTCCAAAATGAATGCTTTTGAATGCTTATCTTATATGTCTTAGATGTACATGAGGAAGCACCATAAATAAGACAAAGGGGGAGAGATTTATCATATGCAAAGGTAAATTATTGGAGAGAGAGAATAGAGGCATGTTTCCAAGGGGAGCGATTGTCACAAGGGAAGAATGAGCGATATGACTTCAGAGTGATACCCTTTGTCAAAGGGGGAGATATTATTCATATGAAGGGAAAGAGAGTAATCAAAGGATTATAAACACAAATCAAAGGCACATAGACAGGGGGAGCATACCCAATGAGAGTTCATTCAGGGGGAGTAGCCCCAAAGGGAGGTACCCTTTTCCATTGATGTCAAAAGGGGATAGATATAAACATTGACAAAGAATATAAGCATGAATGTTATCATCACTAAGTGTTGCCATCGATGTTGGTGTTGCCATCAATGCCAAAGGGGGATATTGTCAGATAGTTGGATTAGGTTGATGGATAGTTGGTTTTCATTGATGTCAACCATTGGAGAGTGATATTGTAGATTGATATCAACCCTTGAAAAGAAAGTCCGGTAGTGAATTCTGGTAGCACAAAGGTTTGGGTAATGGACCCAAGGTTGTTTCATGTATAATGGTATGGGTTTTAATATATTTTAAGGTAATACTATTCTATATGGATAGTACATTTCATTTCATTTCTGGTGGTATGTGGAACATCACATAACTCCTCACCGTTAGAGAGTTATGACCATGAGAAGTTGGAGAACCCAGGTTTGGGTAATGGACCCAAGTTTGTTTGATGGATAATGATATGAGTTTTGATATATTTTAAGGAAAGACTATTCTATATGGATAGTACATGTCATACCATTTCTGGTGGTATGTGGAATGTCACATAACTCCTCATGGGTTGAAATTTATGGCCTTGCGAAGTTGGAGGACCCTCATATGTTGGCTTGAAGCCCCAAAAGGTCAAACAAATCAAAGAGATTGCAAAGAAGAAATTGTTATTTAAATGATAAAGTCAAGTCACAAAGTCAAGAAGGATTATTTAAATAATAAAGTGAAGTGACAAAATAAAAAAAAGATTATTTAAATGATAAAGTGAGGTGACAAAGTCAAGGAGGAATATTTAAATGATAAAGTAAAGGAGAACTTTCTAATTATGGAAAGTGGTTATCCCTAAAAATGAGGAAAATAGGTTAAGTGACCTATAAATGGGTTAAGTGACCTATAAATGGGTTATGTGACCTAGAAATAGGTTAAGTGATTTAGAAATGGGTTAAGTGACTTAGAAATGGGTTAAGTGACCTAGAAGATGCTTCTAACGAAGATATTTGGAGAGTATAAATAAGAAGCAAGGATCTCCCATTTTAATATCACACTTGAGAATATTGAATATCTATAGGTGATTGAGGTAACCAAAGGATATCTAAGCCAAATTTCAGAGGGAAGGTGAAGAAAAGAAGGTTGAAATTCAAGAGAGGATAAATTCTTTTGATGATGCTTTCGAAGGTATGTTATTTACAGGTCATCTCACCATTTTCACAATACATTTATTTATAGAATGATTCAGACCGTGAAATTGATAGGCCATTGAGGAAACATATCCAAGTATCTGTGGTAAACATTTCAACTTGTGGTCCGTTGTATTTTTGGAGTTACACTCCATGGAAAATAGGGTTTGTGGCTAGTCTTGAAACCAGTCTAAAACAGGTGTTTTGGGTAAAAACATCATAACTTCTTCATAAAAAATCCAAATTCATTTAGACTAAATGTGTTGGTTAGAGTAAAATATATAGTATTCTTTGTAACATTTTCATATCCATTCAACAAATATTTTTTGCGGGGAACGCTCTACAAGGTCTCTCTCTAGAATAAGCCAGAATTCAACCAAGTATGCCATTTTTTCTATAACTCCTTTTCTGAGAGGTTCCAAGTAGTGACACTTGGAGGAATTGCATAAAACAAATTGAAGAACATTGTAGACTATTTTCAGATCTTTATTCATTAAAGGTACATAGTTATGATTATTTCAAGTTAAGGTTGTTGACTAATCCCAAACTAGTCATGTGAGACTAAAGAAAAGGTTGATGAAAACGCTAGTCTCTTGTTGTGAAAGTTCAGGAAGGTTTCCAGGTATTTGATCATATACACCAGGTCTATTACAGAGTTACAAATCATATTTGGATGATGAAATTGATGAGGGATTTTGGTTAAGGTACATGTCGGGTACATGGTTGAGACAAGTAGTTGATGAGTTGGGACATACATGAGGTGTATAGTTGATGATGTTGGTACATATTGATTATTCATAGTTGATGATTAGTTGATACATGATTGGTACAAACTTGGTACATGGTTGGAGTCACTTGTTAGTAGTATTGTTGACACATGGTTTATGGATGATGTAGCATACTTGTATTGGTATATTATTAGAAGCACATATTGATCTTGGTGATGATTATGAGTTTTTGTGTTATGGTTGGTTGATGCACATATTTGAGAGTTGTCTTGGTGATTGATCTTGGTGATTAGATCTGATTTGGTTGATAAGATTGATGATACAGTTTGTTGTGATAGGTTGTTTGGATAGGTTGTTGTGACAAGTTATTTGTACAGGTTTGGTGCATGGTTGATGCACTTATTCATGGTACAGGTTTTTTACAAGTTTGGTGCATGGTTGATGCACTTGTTCATGGTACAGGTTTTGTACACGTTTGGTGCATGGTTGATGCACTTGTTCATGGTACAGGTTTTGTACACGTTTGGTGCATGGTTGATGCACTTGTTCATGGTACAGGTTTTGTACAGGTTGGTGCATGGTTGATGCACTTGTTTATGGTGCAGGTTGATTACAAGTTGATTGGTATAGGTTTACAATAGTATATCTCACAGTGATAGTGTGACAGTGATTCCATCATTCTACTTATACATCATGATAATTGGATGGGGCAAGGACAGGTGGCTGTAGACACCTTCCGGTTGTAGCCGAAGAACAAAGGGGGTTGTAGCCTCCTTCTGATTGGAGCTAGAGAATTGGGGAGTTGGAGCTTCCCTCAGGTTGTAGCCTAAGAAACTAGGGGGTTGGAGCATCCTTCTAGTTGCAGCTGGAAAAAAAAAAGGAAGTTGGTGCTTCCAATGAATGTAATTCTTCAAGACATATATAAAAAAAAAAATATGTGGTTTTCTACCACTTTGGGTTTCCATGTAAAACAATGGTGTACTCTGTATGTGTATGATTGTTCATTTGTTCATTGCTTATTTACTCTGCAGTTATTGGATGATGAAATATAGATTATCAACTTCAATGTAAACAATTTCTCTGTACTAAATTGAAAAAATATAAGTGACTTTTTCTTTATCAAGCGCCTTTTTCCATTTGTATGGAGTAGCTCCCTTTCCTCTTTTCCCTCATCTTGATGGTTGTCCCAAATGATTTCCCCCTCTGTGTCATCAATTTTCTTGATGTACTCACGGGAAAAATAGAACGACTCGTATACTATGTACCCCTCTACCATAGAGACCTTCGGTTTTCCCCTTTGTCAAACAAACCCCTTCAATTTTTTCATGTACCTCTCTAAGAATAAAATCCAATGACATGAGAGCACCCCAACTAATTCAACCTCATCATGTAGGTGAATTAGAAGATGGACTTGCAAGTCCATAAAAATCGTGGGTTGTTCCTTCTCAAACATACAAAAAATATTAGTTATCTCTCGATGCCACCATGGAATGTTATCCATATGAATCTCGCTTGATGTGATCCAACATACAAATGTAGATAATTTCGATATGGCATGTCACAAGTCTTGGGGGAAGTCATGGTTCACACAACCATGCATGATCAAAGGATAATGACACTACAAAATAGACACACACATCATTAATTTCCATAAAATTGTGAGTGCATAGTGTATTTTTATCGACGTTAGTATAGAAGAAGAATCATGTATTCAACATACATACCCTTAGAAGGTTCAGATGGTCATGTGATTTTAACCCCAACAAATTTGCATCTACAGTGATGCAACATCGTAGATTCGACTCATATAAAGAAGGTGCCTTCACACCCAATATAACATCATTCGCCATAGAAAGATAATATTTCTTCAAAATCCAGAGACATCACCTTATTTAAAATACCAAGAGGGATTGACCTCTCCTCTAGTTTCATTTCTTGACCAATGTCTCTTTTTAGTATTCAAAGCAATAAGATCACTCCTGACAACCAATGTGTCACTTGTATTCCATGATATGTGCCTCTATACGTAAGATGAAACATTTTTTAATATATGCACAAGATCTAGTAAGTGTCCAATCTTAATATGCTCCCAGTATGGAAGCTCATAAAATAAAGATTTATTTTTCATCCCAATGGAAATTTTCTCAACATCGGTGTCAAAACGTTTGGGATTATCGAATGTAGGTTCCTCATTTGAATCAAAAAATTATTCCATTTCCTTCTCCTTCTCTGTGTCATATGCCATATTCCAATATGTCAATGTCATTATTTCAATTCTCTGGGCTCTATTTGGTTTACCATTGAAAGAAAATGCAACTCTTCTATAAGGGTGGTCTTCTGGGAAGAATACCCTCAAAACATCATACACTGGATTGTGTAGGTGGTTGGACCACTTAGATTTTATAGAAGGTCCACAACATTTACATCCATGATACCCTTTTGTTACAATACATGTGATGTTATCATATAAATAGCATGTTAGTGTCAAAAATATAGTTGCACCAAATGAAGTATGCCAAATAAAATTATAAATATAAACAAATCAATGAACATGCATCGTAGAGAAAACTCCTAGTCTTGGATAATTGTGCATGGTATACAAACATGTGCCATACAACGTAAAATACATCTCCATTGGGATGGGTCTTGATACATCATATACATGTATCCCTTCCCATAATTGCTTAAATTCATCATTCAATGGTTGGAGGTCGACATCCATTATCTTCACTTGTATTCTACCCAAGACTATAAGAGACAACATAAGATTTTCATTCTTCATGGAAAACCATGGGGGGGTATTTTTATTCATCACTACCACTAGCTAGACATAACAGTTGGTGTTTTAGAGGGAATACATGTTATCTCCTTCCATATCTATGCTCAACCACAAGGCTATGTACTTCTCCTTGAATTTATCGGGCCATGTATCTTCTATGTGCTTCATGGAAATTGAATCTATTTGGATTTGCATAACTCCTAGCTTACTTCTATGTGAGGCATGCCACCCCTACCACATGGATAATTGTTTGCAACAAAATATTCTTTGAATCCTTGTAATTATAGGTATGTGCCTCAGTATATTATCAGGAGGACCATGTTCCTTACCCTTGTTGTTTTATTTATGGTACCTATCATGCCCACATTTTGTACATATGTCTTTGTTCACATACTGTTTTTTGTATAGAATAAAACTATTCGGACATGCATGGTATGATATGTACTCAACACCCAACATTTTCTTTGCCTCTTTGTAGTTATCAGGAAATATATTATCACTCAGAAGTACCTTGTATTTGATTAAAATACAATTAATGAGCAATAGAAATTTACATTATCATTAAGCATGAATAAAATCAACCATTTTCTTCGTTCATCTCGTGAAAATATTCCTTAAAATTTTAGTGGACTTAATGGTTATTTACCTCAAAATTTTTGATAAACATGTGTCTTACATACCATACATTACTTTCAAGTTTTAAAGTAACATTGTTGTCCCTAGCTGGGTAGACCTTGCAGAGCCCTCTACTGGACCAAATAGAGGGGTAGTGGAAACATATTTCAGGATTTCATAGAAGGTATCTATGACATCATCATCATCCCCTAGTTAATTTTGTTGGAATGCATCTAACAACATTCCCTCCATGACCTAGGTATCCCTCAAGAAATCATCCATACCAACCTCTATATCATTTCCTTCATCCCCAACATGTGAAGAACTAGTGTTATTGTCAAGGATTTGAATTGGTGACTCAAGACATAGTGGGAATTGAATAGGTGGTTGTTTCAACCATTCTCGGTATGCTTCCTCTTCGATCTCTTTTCGTTTAGCACCAAGCTCATGAATTAACATCATAGTGGGGTGCAATGGTGGATGGTGGATAGGTCACTCATTATCTAAATCCTGATTTAAAAAATATTGAACGTTACAAAGATAATATTACTAATACAATGCTTTTAATATGTTCAAATATTATACCAAACACTTATTAGAAGCATGGAATTTTTTTCCCAATAATAAACATATAACTAACCCCTTTATAAAACAAATGTTGAACTAAGCAATACTTAATCATCTTTTCATTATGCCTTATGAGGTTGTCTACATAAAAGAGATCAAATTCACAATGTAATACCGTTGACCCAGGTTGGTTTCTGGAAGATGGTATGTTAGGATTGGTAGGCTAAATAAGTTGTCCATGTTCATCAAACATATGCTTGCAATAAATTTATTTTGATAAGAGCTTGTGGAATTTTAGGACCACAGGAATATCTTGAGCATCTGAACTCGATCCTTAATATTTATCCTACAAAATTCAATGAACAATTATTAAACTGCACCTACATACATAACATAAATTCAATGAGATAAATGAATTATCAATAAAATATAGATGTACTACAATTGACATGAGAGAAATTGAAGGAGTTTCAAAGATAAGAAATGAGATGGAATCTAAATAATTAGCCATTGGATATTATAATTATTTTATCCTACATTTGAGCCAAAACCATCATCTTGCGTAGCATAGAACAATATAACTTCAAAAATAACTTTAAATAAATTTTATAACCTGACAACACACTTAAAAAATCATTGCTTTTTTCTACAATATCATTTTTTTTTCCACCCAGCTATACAAGAAATCTCAATTTGGATTTAAAAAATTTGAAATAGTTACGTTTTGGCGCTTCATGTGGTTGTAAGACCCTAGGTTCGAATTATCTTGACCAAAAAAACCCTTCAGACACCGACCCTTTCAGCATCACCTGCATACAAGTGAAGTCTCACTCGAGGTATCTACCGGGGTTGCAAGAACCGAGTTCCTGCAATAGTGACGGAATGGGAGATGGCCATCTTGGTCAATCTCACTTATATGTTCTACACGCGTTATTCTATACTTGATATTCTTAGATTACTTAGTGAATTCAGTTATGCATTATCATGATACTTTAGATTACCACAGAAACCACATATTATAGCATTCATAACCATTGTGAAATGATCATAGAAAGAATAATTATAGTCTAACATGCATCAAGAAAGCATCCATGTTCAATCACATGAAACAAAAATACATGCAGTACTAGTTAATGTGATTCACCCAACTTTTGGCTACGTCCACAACGACTGGCTTCTTTGTTATTCTTTATGCAATTGTCTCAGGATTGCGCACCGCGCTTACAAAGATACGTCATGTTATCTTTTCATCTCCTAGCCTAGTTGTTCTACAGTACAAGTCTCTCTCTCTCTCTCTCTCTCTCTCTCTCTCTCTAACATCTCCTCAACACTCAGACATATACTCAATAGTGACTTTTGCAATGCATTCTATCACTCCCTTTCTTGACCAAAATAGAAGAAATAAAAGAGGGGAACAACTAACAACGAGAAACTAGTTCAAAGAATAAACTCTATTCTCCCAACCCATTACATATTTATATATAAATTCTAGGGCTTAAAACCCTACTTTGATCATTTCAAAACCTATTATAATACATGATAACTCAAGTTGACTTGTTGTTCGGGTTGCTTTTTCTTCTTTTCCATCTGTATGTTTCTTTTTCACTCTGACTATTGTTCTTCCTAATTTTACGCATCTTTCTAACTTTATCACGTCAGGTTGTTATCCTTCCTTTTCACCTACTTTCTTCTCTTTCTTTATTATTCTTCTTTATTCTTCTCACTGCTCACTGTACTCCCGAATGCACCTCAACTATGCACTCCTGAGTTTTCCTTCTTCTTCTACTCACATCTTCTATACTTAGTATTTTTCATGAATCTTATTTCCATAATGCATGACCAACATGCCCCCAACACTCACATGTGGCTTGTCTCAAGCCACTTAGGCCTATTACATGCTCCTCCATCCTTGGATGATATCTTGGGAGGCTTCCTTGGCTGTCACAACTTCCCTTATTATAGCTACCTTTTTTTCCACAATCTCTTCGACCCTCTGTGTGATTTGTTATTTAATATTTTCTTCTAATTCATGTGTTTCTTGTTTCACCTCACCCTATGTAGTGACCAGTTCTCCTATCACCCTCAATGCTTCTTCTTCCAATGGTCCTAAGCACCATTGGAGGATCTTCTGTTGATCCCACATATTTTAAACCTCTACGTATGATTGTCTCTGTGCTAAAATGGTCATCATACATTCATTTGGTGGAAGGGTATTTATGATTTTTTAAGCCTTCTAGGCCTTTTCCTGCACTTCTCTTAATTTTTCTTCCACGACCTTCATTTATGGATATTCTACCAAATCTTTCTAGATTTGTGTGATTTCCTCGCATAGTTTGGCACATTATTCCTCCACTTTTTATTGATGTTACCTATTAGTCCCTAAAGTTGCATTGGACTCCTAAAGGGAAATCTAGGTCATCATCAGATTATTGCAATAGTTTTTATGGATAAATGTATATTTGTTTTTTGAAAAGGTTGGAGGTTTCAACAGTAAATGAGGAAAGGGAATATCAATCTCTGATTGTAAAAAAGTTCCAATCACACTTACTTAGTCAATGGTAGTCAATTTAAGAAACAGATGAAACTATAAGAAATAAATATGTAAGTGTCCAATCTGTTCACTCACATATGAAGATTCCTGGTCCTACATGTCATTCAAAAATAGAGAATAAGGTGCTCAAAAAACAAGTCTTGGAATGGGAAAGAAATCAGTGAAATCTTCACTTCCTTATCAACATAACAAGATATATTCAATGCATCACAAAGATAACATGTTTTTTAAAGTAAGAAAAGGAAGAATGAGAGTAGAGGACAAAGTCTTCTCATCAAAAGGATTGTAGCATTTGAGTGTAAAATGAAATAGTTCCTGCTTTACAATCATAAAGAGAGTCTCAGTCCTGCATTCCTAATCTCTATTGAACCCTCTCGGGCCTTCAGAAAAATGAACCCCCCCCCTCCTTCTCCTCTCGAATGCATAGACTAAATAGCCTTTACATAACTATTATAGATCCCAAGAAAGTGGATCTCAAGCTACATGTCAAAAAGAAATTAATCTAATTACAACAAAAAAGGAGGAGATCCTATCTTTAAGGGATAATAACCCTTATCAACAATTGAGTTTTCAACTACCACTAGAGCCATTTGGGAGAATATAAATGCTTTCTCAATTTATCTTTACCACCTAGAGAATGATTCATCATATAAAAATCTAGAAGAAGTCAATTTGACCAAAATTCTTCCACCTGCTAATCTTCTGTATATTACAGGGATTTCGACAGCTAATGCGACCTGAACAACGCAACCTTAGTTGTTGAAAATCTAGGGATGAGATAATTAGTGATTTGTTCATGAAGATCAATTTCTGATTTGCTTCCTTCACCTTCAATTTGCACAGGCTTTCGAGAATCCATGGCCTTCCAATCCACAGGAAATTTTTTCAGTAGTGATCATTCCTTGGGCTTCTGCATCATCGATCATGCTATTCATAGTTCTAAGGAAATTTTGCGAGTAGCCTCACGTGCTTCAGGAAGATGGTCATTTATTAGTGTGCTTGTTGCTTGTGGATCATAGAAAGGCTTACCAGGAGTAGATACGCCCTTCTCAGGTAACAATATCCTCACAGAAGAAGAGGAATTATTGAGATTCTTAGACACAAACTCCGCAAATTTCTTGTTCTCCTCCACTGTAGTTTTCATAAGAGTTACTTGGTTGCACATGAAAAATTCAGTGACTAAAGTGAGACAGAATTGTATCGAGTACCATATCCAAGGCCCATTCACTGAGAACTAATGGAATATTCTTCTTTAAAATGGTATCAAAACATTGTTCATTGCATGCCATGACACCTCCCACCATGTGGCTTCAATAATGACATCCCTAATCGTAGAAATGTTTATCAGATATGGTACTCGATAGTGTGTTGAAAAAGACGTCAATATGCCCAAGAAATATTTGCCAATCTTAATAGAAAACCACATTGCCGACGGTATTTTGCTTCACGTAACCCTTCATAATGAATTCCGATTGTCGGAATAGATGGCAATAATTTATGTTTGCAAGACAAATTGTCCCACAACCAGGATAACTCCTCCTCGTTGTGGCTTGGTGTGGTGCTAATGCGTTGTCTTTGGCTTATGTGTTATGTGTTGTGGCTAATCTGTGTTGTGTTTGATGGCAGGTGTTTGGAGATTGGCTCCTAGCCAATAACGTTTTCTAAAATAATCGTTAAGTCTGTAAAAGAAAACCAAGAGCATAAAACTTGACCATATAAACCAAAATTGGCTTTATAATACCATTTTTGTTTTGCCAGAAAACTGCCTTTTAATCCATAGGCAATCAACTTTAAACATATTTTACTTAGTACAAAGGCCAATTTATCTCAATCAAGGCATCATAGCACTATGTCAAAGGTGTATGGAATAAGGAATTCCACTCTTCCTGTACTTCCTCTCTAATGAGGCAAGTTTAAAAGATCAACACTACTTCTAGCATATGCAATACCGGTGCTCTGGAACAACACTTTTTGGTGCTGCAGGAATAACCACATTCCTACAACAAGGAGAAAAATGAATATTTATTATTTGGATACTAACATTACCCACGAATGTCATCGCCATTCTCTCTCTTCTTGATCCTTCCTTCAGTGGTTTTCCCGGTGTATTGTGCAACTGTAGATCCTCTATTTTCATGTGAAAGCCTTTGATGGCTTCACCAATTTTCAAGACCTGCTCCTCCATAGTAGCTTCTACTACTATCTATACTTCTAGAATTTCCTTGTACAACTTCTGGATAACCTCTTGTGTATTTTGCACCATTATATTGGCTTCATCCTTTTCTTTTAGAGCTTTCCTAGACCTTTCCTTGGCCTCCTTCTTTTCCTTCATTGATGCTTCCACTCTTCCTTCAACTTCACTCTTTTGCTGGAGCCCAGTGGCATATTGTTGTTGAAACTAAGTCCATTCATCCATTACTTTGGTCATTTCTCGATTTGCTTCATCTGCACGAAGCCTAATCTAATGAAAAATGATTATTTGTAAGATTTGTAATATGTGTATGGGAATTTGTGACACCAATATGTTCAAGTGGCTAACTATCTTCATATGTTCTTATAGTTATGTCATTGGGAAATCAATTTTGTCTATCTCTATTTGTAACGATCTGTGCCCAACAACTAGCTTAGTCAAGACTCGATTAGTAACCTTCACTTCCTCCACTGAACTTGTGGACAATCCTCCTCATGAACTGTTCTCTGGTGTTATTTGTGCTTCTTCCAAGATCTGTTGTAATGTTACCAACTGATCCTACACCTTCTGGTGTTGTTCTTCTTGTTTCCTCATAGCTTCTTCAATGGATTCTTCTGTAGTGTCAAATACTTGGTAGTCATTTCAGTCCATGTCATCATTGGTCAATGTATAGACTAGGGGTACCTTGTGCGCTTTGGCCTTCTTGCATGAACCTCCTGTTGGATTCTTCCCCTTATGTTTTCATTTTACTCCTGCTATGGGGATTGAGGACTATTTTTCTCCCATCGATGGTCCAAGAATGTTTCCTGAGCCATTGTTCTGGTCATTCCCTTACCCCTCATCCAGTTCTTCCTCACCTCTGTCTTGTTCTTCTTCCTCTTTCAGGTGGCCCATTTATTCTATTGGATTTTTCCACCCATCTTCCCAATCATTAGCAATCAAGGAGAGATCCTCTATTTTCAACCTATAGTTGGTTGGCAGCCATTGGAGTGCATGGTCCTTTTTCTCCTGCAAGTACATATGGTGCATCCCTTCTTTTAATTGCACAATATCCTTGTAGGTTTATACTATCTCAGTTGAGATGTGTAGTGTATGTTCAATTATATACCTGATTGAATCTAATTATACATAAAATGTAACATTATTTTCTTGTTTCATCCTTTTTTTTGGCGTATTCCATAAGTTGGCATACCGCACGACCATATTACCTCTATCAGCTATTATCATGCATTGGTAATAACCTGATTCCTTCCATCCTACTAGCGCAATCAAAATCAAAATCCAGACATAATGAAACTCCATGCTTTTAACCTAGGCCTCTATACAGTCTGTCAAAATTTGATTAACTAAGAATGTGGCCCAGTTCATTTGGACCCCTTCTGAGCATTTTTCTGTGTCTACGATTATCGCAACAGACACTTTGTCCTTACGACACTTGCACAATAATTTACAAGCCAACACCTGCATTCCAAACCAGAAACAATCATCATTGATGTTCACAACATCCAATCCCCTTTTCCCCTTGAATATGTGAAACTTCTCTATCATGGATTCTGATTGGGATTTCTCCCCTGCTTTGTTGAACAAGGTGGTCAGATCCTCTCCTTCTTTTGGAAGCCCTATGATCCATGGAATTAATCCAGTATCAATTGACATCGGTGGGTCAAGCCACAATGTTCCCCCATGGATGTAATTGATTATTAACTTAACACAAGAATTGATTTACAGGCTATGTCCAAAGTGTGACCTCCAGTAAGTTCAATATCCTCGACTTCTCAAGTCTGGTTTCCCACATCTATGTTTCTGACAATATCTCTCCTATGCCTGGTATGCTCTTAGTGAACAAGTACTTTTCCCTGGCGAGCTCGAGAAACTTTTTCTCATCTTTGATATCGTGATCTACAAATTTGATGGTGGCAACCTTTCCTAGCATGTCTCCTTCCACACTTACACCGGGTGTGATTGGTGATGTTTCCAATGGGTATTTTTCGTCTGTATGTACTTAAACATGAGGTGTGTTTTATTTTCGTGGCAGTACATAGTCCCTATGGAAATTTTCTTGTGAAGATGAAGTCGAAGTTGAAGATCTAGGTATTTCCTCACCCTCTCGTGCAATTCATGGTATTTTTTATTTCTTTCATGTTGTTGTTGATGGCACTCCAACTTTCAGTAGGGAACTGTTTTGTGTGACGGGTTCCTTTACTTGCTCTATGGTTTTTCTGGTGGGTATGTGGTTAGGATTTGAGTCAGCTCTGGTTCTCTCTATTTCACTGTCACTTGCATGCAACTCTTAGTAACAATGATTTACGTTTGGATACCTTCAACTTCTTTTGCTCCTCCTTTCCAATTGTTCATGTCTCTTCATGCCTTAACCAACTTGTCCAATCCACCAATGGGGTTGATGAATGGTTACATAAATGAAGCTTTATTACCAAATCCATTGTGTGATTTTAGCCTCATACTGCCAGTATGTCGTGATCTCCGGTGGATTTTACCATTTAAAATTATATGACATCTTTATGACCTATCATTTCCACATTGTCGTCGTTGTTTCCATGTTGTAATGCCTTTTTACGGTCTTGTTAGTACCATATTGCACAATTGTTCGTGTTTTTGCATCTGTTTTCTTTGCAGTCTTTTTATTCTGTATATTATTTTCTTAATTGTCATAGTTCCATCCTGATAGCATGAAAATCATCCTTTCTTATTTGTTTCTTATGTCTTT
This sequence comes from Picea glauca, assembly GCA_000966675.3. Classification (NCBI taxonomy): domain Eukaryota; kingdom Viridiplantae; phylum Streptophyta; class Pinopsida; order Pinales; family Pinaceae; genus Picea; species Picea glauca. The sequence continues at coordinate 327,577 of JZKD02S2208163.1, forward strand.
GTGCTCTATAATATTTTTATTTTTCTATATCTACTTTTTATTTGTTTTTCTTCCTTTTTATAATTTTTATGTGTTTTTATGTGTTTTACCTTCCTACTATAGTACAGTTACTATGTTACATGTAGTATGGTGCAGCCCAGTTTACTATGAAAAATTTCGGTCGTCTCTATAGAGATTCATTTGACTCCCATTCACCATTCTTCCAAGGACTTCTCCATTCAGGGTTTCCAACTGTGTGACACCCATCTTCGTCACCTGCTTAATCATATAGGGTCCCAACCAATGCATTATGAACTTTACAGGATACTGCATCAACTTACTTTCATATAGTAATACCAAGTCTACCACTTGAAACTTTTTATGTTTAATGTGTCTATCATGCCATACCTTCTCTCTAGATTTCTAAACTTGTTTATGGAAACCTATGACAAACCAATCTTCCGCAAGTTGTACCAACTGTGACAATCGCTCCTCTATTGTGCTAGAGTCCAAAAGATCAATGATTGTTGCAATGAGAAGGCTAGGTAGAATAAAATCCATTGGCATCACTGCTTATTTTTCATAGACCAACCTGAAAGGTGTCTTCCTTGTCAACTGTTTGCTTGTCATCCTGTAGGACCATAAAACTGCAGGAACTGTTAACTCCCAATCATCTCTCCCTATGTTGCAAATGTTTTCCAAAGCATTCTCCATGATTTTATTGAAATCTTCCACTGTCCCATTGTCTTGAGGATGATATGGGATACTCTTCTAATGATGAATTTGAAACTCCTCAATAATTGTTGCAATTGTTTTATTCAGGAAGTGTGTTCCTTGATCATTGAGTAATATGCACGAACATCCAAATTGTGTGACCACATTCTCAAGAAAACATTGTGTGGTAGTCTCCGTGGTGCAGTATATGACTAGTGTTTCTTCTTCCCATCGTGTCAAATACTCCGTCGCTGTGATTATGTACCTTTCCCCTAATCTTCTTTCTTGTGGGATAATTGTTCCAACAAAGTCTATGGCCCATTTATCAAATTATTGCAATGTAACTTGTGGATTTAAAGGAATTTCATCCTTCATGTATAGATTTCTCACTCTTTGACATACATCGCATGATTGACAATGTTCGTTAGCATCTTTATGTAGTGTGGGCCACCAGAGCCATGCGCACGGAATATTTTTCGTAGTCACTTTTCTTACAGAATGTCCTCCTGCAATCCCTTTGTGCACTTATGTGAGTATCATAGGCCTCCCATGTTCCAACACACATCATCTAAATATTCCATCTGCACCCAACATGTATAAATTCCCTGCAATCAACTAATAATATGTTTCTTTCACTGCTAATTGTTTCTTCTACATGACTATCATGTCTGATGGGGCCATTCCTGTACTAAGAAACTACGCAATGTCCAAGAAGTAATTATCCATCATTTTAACTGCAAATAGTTGTGCATATGGTAAGTTGTCATCAAAATTACTTGCATCTTCCTCTGATAATATGTGTGATAAATGATCTGGCCCTGCATTAAACTTCCATGGTTTCACCACAACTTCAAAGTTGTATTCCTGGAACAACAATATCGATATGCATATTCTCCCCCCCAACACTATCTTGTTCACTAAGTATTTTAATGCAGAATGGTCTGTGTACATCTTAAAGTGAGACCCCAATAAATAATGTATGAACTTCTGCAATGCATATACCATTTCCAATCATTCTCGTTCTATGGTGGTGTAATTATTCTCTGTTATGGATAGCTTCCTACTTTCAAAATAAATTGGGTGATCTATGTCTCCCTCCCTAGGTTAATATAGTATTGTGCCCAATGTTATGGGTGATGCATCTACATAAACGTGGAACTCCTTGTTCCAATATGGAAAGATAAAAATAGGTGTGGTCACTAGTTTTTGCTTTAATGTATCCAAACCCTTATAACAGTCCTCGTTCCATGAGAACTTTGATTCCTTCTTTAAAAAAATTTCCATCAGTGTTGTGATCTGCACATATCCTTTGATAAACTTATGGTAATATCATGTATGAACCAGAGTTTCCCTCATCTATATGACTGATGTAGGTGGTTCTAAATCCATAATCATTGTAATCTTGGTTGGATCCACTAGTAATCCATGTTTGTAGACTACATGCCTAAATAAAATTCTGAACGGTGCGCAAAAAATATACTTCTTCAAATTTAGTGAAATATGACATTGTCTACACCTATCCAACATTAGCCTGAGTACTTATATGTTTTCCTTTAGTGTATTGAACACAATCCAATAGTATAAGTATGCTTCAAGGAACTTATGGATAAATTCCTTGAATGATGCAACCACAATTCTTGAAAAAATTGCAAGGGCATTCTTCAGTCCAAAGGGAATTACTATATATTGATAACTTCCCCACTCCGTTGCGAAAGTATTCTTGTATCGGTCTTCCTGCGAAATTTTTATCTGATGGTACCCCGAGAATACATATGTGAAAGAATAAGTCTCTTTCCCTCCTACATTCTCTAGTACCTCATATGTGAATGGTGTTGGAATGGATCATGTAAGCATGCATGTTCAACTTCCTTAGATCCAAGCAAATCCTGATACCTCTTGTCTTCTTGTCTTGAACCACCATTGGGATTATCCACCCTGATTCCACCATGGGTTCAATAATTCTTGTGTCTAACATTATATCTATGTTTTCTTTAACCTTTTGTTTTTACTTCATATTTAACTTGTAAGGCCTCTATCACATTGTCTTATCACCTGGTTTCAAGGGAATATTCATCTTACTTAAGTCCCCAGCTATCCCCTTCATCTCAGAAAATGTAGTTGGGAATAGGTCTTGATATTCGCACAACAAGTCTGCAATCTTCTCTACTGCCTCATCACTCCAGTAATCCCCTATTTGTGCAAACTTTGGGTTCTTTTTTATCCCAATTTTTACCTTATGTGTCTTTATTGACTGTGTGTATGCGACAGATTCAAGCTCTGGCCCTTCTACTACCCATTCTCCTTATGTTTCAGGTATTTTCACATTCCTAGGATCGTATTCATCATGTTCTTCCTTAGAAATGTTGTAACACTCCAATAACTCATGAACAATCATAGTAGCTCTGTGCAGATCGTAGACTGGTACCACCTCCATCGACCCTTCTTCTGAGAAGATCTTAGTTCAAATAGCCTGTAGAGTTGCATCTATCGATGGATATTCATGTTCAAATGTAAATGTGACTTTGGACCTCTGTGTCATCTTGTCTTAGTTGGTTGTCTCTCTATGCATTTCCAATTCCAAATACCATTTCTTCGGAATTGTATCCAGTGTATGTATAAATATATGTATCCATTCTTCCTTTGGTTTCATGTTTCATTTATCCCTACACTGCTCCACATAATCCACTAGGTCACTCTCCCCTATATACCTTTGTGCAATATGTTCTACCTTGGTACCAAACCTAACTTGCATTAGTATTCTACATTTCAACAAATCTTTCATTCCCACGTTGTGTGCATCCCACCATTTGGGTGGAGTTACTTTTAGGACAACATCTAGTGCCAACAACATTTTTTGTTCGGGTACCTGCAACTCAAATTCCTTTACAAATAAACTTATATCAATCAATCCATCATACCTGGGTGGATCACATAACTGTGTTCCAATCCAACGCAAGGATTGGGTCAAGCATGCACATTGTCTAGTTGATACTCCATGCATCATATGTTGCCAATGATCTAGACCTTATTCTAAATCTGATGCACATGAACTAATACTTCTCAAACTTAGCATACCATATGTAATGCGGTTTACATAATCATCCATCCATGCAATAATGTTACACAAGTTGTCAATGTTGTTTCCTCTTGTTGGCTCTATGTACCTCTTTCCTTCTGTTGGGTCTAATTGTGCAATAACTTTCAAATATACAACTTCAAATATCATTTCTCTTCACTTTAGATTAATGATCACCTAGTTATCAAATTCCCATTCAAGTCCCATCAGTGTTGGTTATGGTTGACTATCATCCATGATCTCAATAACTTCAAAGTATGCTACATTGCAAACCCCATCTATTTTCACATGTACTCATGTCAATCGACCAATTGGTACTATCTTGTGCTAATTTGTGAGCCTTAACTGAACAAGAGACTAGAACAACTCAGGTTTTCCCATCATCTCCTAGGTATTCTTTGGCAATACATTCACATCAAACCCCAAGTCTAATATGACATTATCCATATCATATTCCGCAATTTACGAATTGAATATAAATTATTCGTTGGTCCTTTATTTGTGCAGTACCTGATTCACCACCCTATGTGCAATGGGAGTTTCCCTTCCTTGCGTGCAATGATCAATAATTTCATATAGTGCATTCAATGTAGTTTTACCTTTCATTATCTCTATGCAAATTCTCAAGAATTGTCTTAGAGTGCTTACCTTCCTAGCTGGCTTCTCTAGCCCAACACAATCATTGACTTGTGGAACAGATGATGTTGATGTTCCCTAGTCCTGTCCAAGTACCTTTTTTATTTCCCTCTAATATGTCTCCTTTTCTTGTTGAGGATCAAACCTTGGCATAGGTCCTTCTAACTTCCTTACCCATTGCTTATCACTCTTTCCTCCATTCATCACATAAGCTCATGTTATATCTCCTTCGTGCGTAACAACTGCTATTCTAGGTCCTTCATTGTGTTTTTTGGATGATGTTTTCTATACATTCTGATTTGGATTATGGTTATGATTTCCTCATGCCTTCCATTTCAAAACTATTTGAGGACATTATTTTGTCGCATAGTCTATTGCTCGATAGTATGTGCATGTTGTACATAGATTTGGGTAGTCATGAGCTAAGTGTCTCGGCTAGTTACAATTGTAACATATTATCGGTCCACTTCCTCCTATGCCTCGACCTCTACCAAAATTTTCTCTGTTCCCTAGATTAAATCCCCTCTGATTATTATATTTTGGACCACCTCCTTCTATTGCAACAATCTCCTACTGAATCATGTACATATCTGTAGTGCACTCCCTCATCAAATTGAATGCGCATAAATCCTTTTCTTCATGTCCAACTGACTTGAAAAAGTTGAAAAATAAGTTCCTTGGTGTACTTTGATACTTATGTAGTAGTGGGCACTTAATTGGATGATGTTCCCATTTCTTACATATCTCGCAATACCGCCCTCTTGGTAAAGGATTCAGTGCTCCAATTGCCAGATACTGCACGAATGTTGGACATTCGTCCTTGTGATGACCTCCAGTCCTACACTTGTTACTCCATACTTTTTCGTGTTTCTCCTTCCCTTTTGTAAGTTCTTCCAGTTGAATCGTCAAAGAAGCCAATTGTGTCTGAACTTGCACCATCCCTCCACTATCTCCTACAAGGGATGATTCCAATTTCATTGCAATTTCCATAGCCTTGGGATGTGACGCAATATTTTGTTGAATCAATGGCCCACGAATGTGTGGTATAAGTCCCACAATAAAGCATTCTTGATGCTATTGATCATGGATCTGGAACATCATTCTACCCATCAGATCCTTAAAAATTTGGTCATAATCCTAGACTGATTCATTATGCACATGTTTAATTTTCTTCATCTCTATAATATAATGTGACTAAGACTTTGGATTCTTGAACTCTTTTAACAATGCTTTGACTCTTGAACTCTTGGATTATTCAACTCTTTTAATATATTGTGGTACTCTACAGCTTCATGTACCAGACTATCGCATGGCCTCTAAATGTTGTTTCCAATTTCGAAATCTTCACAGCTTCATCTTGGACATTCTTTGCGTCCCAAATTATCTCACAGACAAATAGATGTTGTTCTGGGTCCTATGACCCAACTCCTTAGAACTCAGGTAGTTTGAGGGTATTGTCTACCTCTTCCATGTTTCTTTTTGTAGTCCCTCCTCTTGGTTATGTTGGTTGACTGTGGCTATGTGCACTGCTTCCACTAGTTTGATTTCTACTACTATTTCCTCCCTTGCTAATTATAAGTTCTTTTGATAAGTCTTCAATTTTTATCTCTGGTTGTGGTGACGTACATGGGGTCATGGATTCGACATAGGATCCAATCTAAGTAGGACTTAATGACTCTTTTATTATAGGATTTGAATGGAATTCCTCTTCCTCTCCTCTTATGTGTGGTACCTCCATGATTTGGACTATTGCGCAAGGTCCTATCCCCTCTAGATTATTGTGTGACTCTCCTTTCTCAGCCCTAGTCTTTCACCTCTTGTACCTCCTTCCTCTGTGTAGTTCTCCAAATTCATATTCTTCCTCTGGTATACATTCTCTAGTTCTATACATCCTCATACCCTCCCTTATTTCTTCACTGCTTCCTTCATTCTCTCACGTCCTTAGACTATTCTCCTGTCATCCCCCTATGTGCGTGAATCCCCTTATCATTTAGAATCCAATGTCATCATGCACTTGTTACACAACAACATATTTATCCACATACAAAATGATTTCATGAAAATTTTTCATGGACCATTAAAGCAGTCCCTTTATGCAACACACTTCACGATTCCAATTCCTCAGTGTTGTAGTTTGGTACCTTCTAGTGTTTTCTACTAGTCTTTCTAACCACTCAGTCAGAATAATCAAGAATTCATGAAAGAAACTTTCCTGCAACTCTGTGTACACATACTTCTACATCCATTGCATGTCACTCATCAGAGGGTTTCTATTCTCTTTCCAACCAAACTCTCATTCCTTCCCTTCTAACCATTATGAGATATATTTCTTATTCTACCTCCAAAACATTCCCTCAAACACAAATTTTAGGTTCAGGAAGCGAAACCATTTGTTGGTGCTTCGTGCAGTTGTAAGACCCTAGGTTTGAATTATCTTGACCAAAAAAACCCTTCAAACATTGGCCCTTTCAGCATCACATGCATGCAAGTGAAGTCTCACTTGAGGTATCTATTGGGGCTACAGGAATTGAGTTTCTGCAGTAGTGAGGGATGGGAGGTAACCATTTTTTTCATTCTCACTTATCAGTTCTGCATGTGTTATTCTATACTTACTCTTATTAGATTAACTAATGAATTTAGTTATGCATTATCATGATACTTCATATTACCATGAAAACCGCATATTATAGCATTCATAACCATTGTGCAATGATCATATAGAGAATAGTTATAGTCTAACATGCATCAAGAAAGCATCCACATTCAATGACATAAAAGACAAATACACATAGTAGTTAACATGGTTCACCCAACTTTGGGTTGCATCCACAACAACTAGCTTCTTTATTATTCTTTATGCAATTGTCTCAGGTTTTCACATTGTGCTTACAAAGATACATCATGTTATCTATTCCTTCTCCTAGCCTATTCGTTCTTTAGTACAATCCTCTCTCCCTGTCTACAACATCTCCTCAATACTCAAACATAGACTCAATAGTGACTTCTGCAACTCATTTTATCACTCTCTTTCTCGACCAGAACTGAAGAAATAAAAGAGAGGGACAACTAACAGTGAGCAACTAGTCCAAAGAAGAACCCCTATTCTCCCAACCCATTACATATTTATACATAAATTCTAGGGCTTAAAACCCTACTTTGTTCATCCCAAAACCATATTACAATACATGATAACTCAAGTTGACTTGTTGTTTGGGATGTTTTTCCTTATTTTCTATCTGCATGCTTCTTTTTCACTCTGACTGTTGTTCTTCCTACTTTTGCATGTCCTTCTATATTTAGCATGGTGATTTGTTATCCTTCCTTTTCACCCGCTTTATTCTCTTGCTTTATTCCCTACTTTATTCTTCTACTTTATTCTTCCCATTGTGTATTGTACTCCTGAATGCACCTCAACTACACACTCCTGAGTATTCCTTCTTATTTTGTGCACATATTTTATACTTAGGATTTTTCATGAATCTTATTTCCATAATGTCTGTCCAACAATACTCAATCCCTGAAAATATCCTCCTCGAACATAGAAAATGTGAATTTGATTCTCAACCCCCCCATCTCTCTATCTCCACTATCTCTCTCTCTTTACCTTTCTCTACCCCTCATCTCTCTCTCCATCTCACTCTCTACCTCACTCTTTCTCTTGTTGGTTCTCTCCCTCCCTCCCCTTCTCTCCCTATATCCTCCCCTATCTCTCCTGCATCTATCCCTCTCTCCCCCTCCCTCTCTCTCTCTCTCCCTATATCTCTCCCCCATTGGTGCACTTTATCATATAAAGACACACCGATGCGTATGGATAAATGAAACACACTAGTGTGTGTAATTGAGAGAAGCACCGAAGACCGACCTTCGTTATTGCCTCCACAAAGAAAAACCTCCACAAACTTTAAATATGGATGTTTTCATTTTCATTGTGCAAATTTGACTATCTTACGATGCGATATTACTTACACATCGCCCCAATATGTTATTAATTACACTTCACACCGGTGTGTTTCGAACTATATAGCGCACTCACTAAAGAAAATTAGAAAAATAGCACGCGCTTACTATCAATACTTTGAAATTTATTACAAAAATAAATCAGTGTGTTATACGTACACACCACATTGGTGCGCTACTCATAGTATAACACACTGAAAATGTAACTTCTAAAAAAGAAAAAAAAATAGCATGTGTGTTTATCATAAATGCATTGAAATATACAATGAAAAAATGAGCAGGAATTTGAGTTTTTGTTTTTATAAAGGAAAACCTTATTCATTATTTTATTTGTTTGCCAAATTTTAGAAAGGATATTTTTGCAACAAAAATTTATCAGCGAAGATTTCAGAATGGATGGATTTTTTTTTTAAGAGCCAAATTCGAGGGGGGTTATTGTAGATCACATAGAAATCTACAAAGGAGAAATTTTAGCTATATTATTTCATTCTATTAATCATCTTCATCATTCTCCTATTTGATTCAAACAATTTTTAGTGCATTCCCAAACAAAAAAAAGGGTTTCATAGTTACCTTCACTGTTGGAAGCCCTAATTTCCTCACTATTGTTTTGCTTTCTCCTTCTATATTTTACAAGAAGATTTTTTTAAAGCACAACTTCTTTATAGGGTTTGTTTATTTATATATGGGAGTTTCATATCCATTGTAATGATACCACTAATTTCATTGGATCCCAAACCATCTTGTCACTGTCTATTTTTTTTAACACCTTCGTGGTGACTGGTGCGCTTTGTACATAGTAAGCGCACTGACACATATTTGTTTGTAAACAACATCACTTTATTTCAATTTGAAATATTATTAAAAAAATCCCTTTTACAGCTGGCAACACACATTTTACCTAAATACGCATTGGGGCGTAGTGTTTACAAAGCGCACCGTTGAGTTTAAAATGGAAAAATTATTGTTTTTATATGGAAAACATTATTTCTTAAAATTTTTCACTACTCGGTGGTGTGTAATAAACAATACTTAGGAAGTCGTGCTTTTATTAATTCATAAAGCACCGACTAAATACAAAAAAATGTAAAACATTTCTAATTTCGCAATGACAATGTTATATTGTATTGGTGCGTATATGTATGGTTGACACACCGATGCGTATAAATATGGTTGACACCCTGGTACGGATTATCTTAATATACGCACCAGGATATTATTTAAAAAAAATAATCATTTTTATATCTTTTTTTCTTTTTAGGAAGATTCTTAAAATTCCAAGGGACAAACAAGGGGAAAAGCAAGACTTGTTGGTAGGGATGTCCAAAAATGTGTAGAAGAAGATGTTAAAAGAAATGAAGTTCATAATTGTGTTGCAAGAAGAGTCATCCCAACTACAATGTGCATCATAGGTATGTAATCATTTATGTACATTGAATTTAAGTATCACATGAAATACTAATTTTCAATTGTTTTGTTTCATAAAATAAAAACAAATAGAATCCATTCAACACATAAGACAAGATGACGAAGAGTAAAAGGGTCGATCACAAACTTTGTGAGTATTTACATTTTCGGGAACTTGTTGAGTATTTACATTTCATCATTTCTTAAGATTTCATGTTTGTTGTGATCTTTATATTTAAATAATTAATTTACACTTGTCCATGGATGTCTTATACTAGGTGCTAACATACAAAGATGAGCCAACCAATGAATTGATAAACATTGGGTTAAATATGGGTTGTGAGTATATGTTGAAGAACGAAAGTTTAATTGAACAATTTGTAAGTAGCTATGTTGTTTAACTTCCCTTATTTTATAATTAATTAAAAACAATAAAACTTTATATTGATTATATAGATTGTGCTTTGTCATGCCATATTAAACATGCAGGAAACAAAGTATAGAATGCAACCAACATAGGAGATTTTGAGAGAATTCATGAAGCATGGCTTCTAAAGAATGTGTATTGTTTATGAAAGACTTGGTGCTAATGTTTGTTTTTTTATTTACGAAATCATGTATATTCTACTATATATATATATATATATATATAGAGAGAGAGAGAGAGAGAGAGAGAGAGAGAGAGAGAGAGAGAATTTTTATTACGTTTTATTTCTGTGTCTGTAGATGAAATATGAAGGGGTAGAATATAAAAAAAACAAGTTGAACAAGAAAACATTATGTTAAAAAAACAAAGTACAATATCACCCACAAATGATGAAGAAATGAGGCATGCACCCAGCTTGAGCAATTTGTCAACAGTTCAACTCATGAATGGAAATCAATATAATTGAATGTTACTACAAGTTGTATGTTTTGGAGTATTTGTCCCTGAAAATTAGATTATTTTTTAATATACTCAACATATTGTCCCAATTGCATGAGGACATGTTACTAATAAGTGTAACAATTATACCCCCCGGTGTAGAACAGTCGGTGATGGAGTGTATTGTTAAGGCACTCTGTTATGTGAAATCATCGGTTTGAAACCATCAACTTACCTTGTGTGTGGCGTGAGGGGTCGTTTTGGCATGCCTGGAGGTTATAGTGGTAGTAGTCGGATAACACGACCACATGTCACGTGAGTACGTTCCCAACTAGTTTTTGATTCATCCAGTCACAAAAAAAATTTAACAATTACAATTTGGTTTCAATTTGATTATTTCACTGGACCTTTACATTGTCCCTTTTTGTATGACAATGGGTCTCTTATTCATGTATAATAAAATGGGTGTCTTATTTCATTGCATTGTCAAATGTTGTAAAATGTTGTGTACCTCAATAAATAATATGTGGATGACTTATATTTTTACAAATAATGGAGGTTTGATTGGTTGGATAACACATTAATGCAATAATTATATTGAAATGAAATAACAAAAATATAAAAACTATATTATTATAAAAAAAATATTTGATTTTGAAATGATTAATTGAATATTTGTAAAAAAACAATGAATTAAAATATATACATATAAGTGCATTGTATTCTTTTGAACTCACTAGATAGTGTGTGCCATAATATAGACATCGGTGTGTTTTGATGAGTCATATGCATCGGTGCATATTAATTATAATAACGCACCAGTACTTACTATTGAGAAAACACATTGTTCAATAAACAATATAGCGTACATTAATAATATTTATCATTTCAAAATTGTATGGTACTCATGTTTGAAATATACACCGCGGAACTAAAAATAATTTACATATCGGTGCTTTAAGTTTATTATACGCACTGAGATTCTAAATATTATTTATGCATTGATTCCTTTACTATAATATATGCACTGGTGCATCTTAAAAATAATGGTGCCAACGTCTCACCTCAAATATTTGAAATTTCACTACCCTTCGATGCACATGGTAAAAAATATACAGGTACATACTAATTACACAAGCATTGGGGCACATGTTGTATTAAATGCACCGGGTCTCAAGATAACTTGATCGCACCGGGGATAAATATAACTTGAATGCACTGAGGTGGAAAAATCCTAAAATGCACTGGTGCTTCATATGAAAACAAGGTGGAAACAATGCATATAAATTATAAGAGCATCAGTGCTTTGCATACGACGAAAAAGGCGAAACCAATGTGCAATATTATAAACACACTGGGGTGTTTTTAATATTATTTTTTTTTCGCATGGAAGAAAGCATGTGAACCCTGTCGATTACTTCCCCGCATTTCATGGATGGTGAACAAGGTAAATTGTGTTGAAGTTTTAGTATGCTCGTTTAACCATAGACAATGTCACATCATTGTCACTCAACCATAGGCATTCACATATGAAATCCCCAAGCACACTAACCTTTACTTAGAACAATTCTGGAAATCCTACTCCATAACCAACAAAGAAACCCTAGTTGTTAATTGCACCAACAACTCAATACAAGTAGAGTGCTCCTTCTCCAATGGTAGTGCACAAGAGAGAGAGTCTCCATATCCACAAAATAAGTATCATACACAACTACAATAGTTGCAGCTACACTACTCTCTCAACCTTGCGCCATACTTAGCAAGAATATCACCAAGAGAATCACTTGATAACGCTAGAGAGAGACCAAGACTAAGAGATGACCATACACCCTTATTCCTCCTTGCAGTTGCAGTTGCAATTGCAACTGCAGCTCTCCACAAGACTTGTGCTCTGACTAGTTATCCAAATGAGCTAAAATGTCCTCTATTTATATTAATCTATCCAGTGAATTTTTAGTTGGTACAACCTGACTTTCTGGTAATTATATTTTCTTTTTATCTTTTTCCTATGGAGCCAACTTGTATTTCTGGAAGATAATATTCTAATATTTTTTTTTCTCTTAGGAAGAATTGTCTTCTAGGGTTTCCACACATCTGTTTAATGGTTCACTTGCTTCCGAAATATTATATTCTAAGTCATAGGTTACACGTGGAGGTTAATCCCTCCTATAGATACCAAAACATCAACAAATTGTTGGTCCTAATTATGGGGCCTTGCCTTGGGGTAATCAAGAGATTCGAAGCCATGACCAACAACAAGCATGAAAAACTCACCTTTGGCTCTAGACCAATTTATCTAACCCTCAGGGATATGGTCATTTTTATTATATTAATGTGCTAATGTGTTTTATTATAGTAACATATCGGTGTGTGTTTGTCAATAAAGCATTGGTGTGTTTTGACAAGAACAACATAAAAAACAAACCTCTACTACAACCTCCCTTCGCCAATTTTTTTTCAGTCATATGGAACATCTGCAAAAACCTCCACAACCAATACAAGAGGTTGTAGCAGAGGTTTTTCTGAAATTTTTGTCAAATTTTGTAACACCAAAAACCTTCGCCAAAAAATTTGCTAGAAGGTGTTCTCCTTGTAGTGTATCCCCCCAGCTGAGTCTACCTCCCATATCTTGATTGTTTGAGAATGAGAAGGGGTTATTTGGCTGAGAAAGAAGATGGATGTTACCCGAATCTTGTTGAGGATCATAGAGATAAACTAGAGAGCTTGTAACTTTCCCATTTATGCATAATAAAGATCCTAGTCGAAGCCAATTTAATGTTGGTTTTCCCATTTGTGTTTCTAGGGTACATATTGTGTCAATATGAATTATGTTCTTTTTTTTGTGCATTTTACTTTCTTCATCCACAACTATGGTTTATTGAACTGTTGTAGGCTTTTAATGGCTTCCCTATAGATAGTTCTTAGTGTCAAGTAGTTAATGAGCAATGTTCTGGTAGTGTGGAGGTTTTATTTCATCTTGCATAGTATAATGGATGTCACAAATCCCAACATCTCTCAATCCCCCACCGTTGAATGATTTTGAAGAGGGGAAATTAGCAATTCTCAATCTATAGTTGTTGCAAAGGTTACTAAATTGTTTTTTCTCTCTCCTACAATTCACCTTCTCTCTCACAGAGGAAATTTTTTCTTGTTGGCTTGTGTTGTAAAGTTACCACACATCATCTGATTAGTATTGGGAATATTTAATTGTTATCTAGTTGTTATCCCCTTTGTTGAGCCATTCTCTCATTGTTGGGAATCCCAATCGACCAATTGGTTGATGTTAAACTTTTCTAGGTCGTTTTTTTTGGGAATATCCTTTTTTCCCATAGATCATTGGTTGGTTTAACTTTTCTTACTAAGCATTGGCTTCACTTGATGGTCAAAATATTTTTTTTATTAAGAAACCATCATCATTGTTGGGTATTACCTTTTTGTTGGCTAAGCGAATTATCTCTTTGTATGTTGTATGACCTCCCCTAGGCATTGTATGGTCGCTCCAAATCTAAACTAGAATGCAGGTTGGTGTTTATTGCTTCCCTATAGGTTGATCATTGTACCCAATCATTACTTGAGTGATGTATATTCCCCATGCGCCATATGGCCTTCTAAGATCCTTCTCACTCTTCAGCAAATTGTCAAATATCTCTCACTAGATGCACATTTCCCTTTCACTAAATGATATAATGGAGAATATCATCCATAGTCCTAGTTGCATAATATTTCATCTATGACTGGTTGGAGTGAGTCTTAATTAGATGGTATTTGCTTATAATAGTGTTCAATTTTGTCATAGACTAGTAGAGTGCCTCAATTGTATCTTAACTTGAAACCCCATGCATTATTCATTGAGAATGTTGAGTTTTGATATGTATGTGTTGGTATGAGAGGAGTGTATTTATTCCATTTAATGTGGGTGGGAATTGGAGAGCTATATTATGTTCAATAGTTATGATCAATCCTTTATAACATGGCAGATCAAGTTCATCACCCAAGGCTTTGTTAAACTAATAGATCAGTGAAATAAAGTTAAACAAGGTTCCTTGTTGGAGAAATGGATAGGCTATAATCCTACCATTGATGGATCATATAGTATTAGAATTTGATTTCAAGTATACCTAGTGAGACCCGTATGGTAAGTACCTGTAGTGACTACAAAAGAAGTGGAAAATAGTTTTGGTTAGGGTTATAGCGAATTAGACACCAAGAATGGATGGGGAATATCAAGGAGGAGATGAATATGAATATCTCAAGGTTAGGTTGGACAAGATTAAGTAGAGCATGGACACACTGGCATCAATGGCGTCACAACTATTGGCAACAAAATGCAAGGAAACACCATCAACAAAGGTTGGTCATGAAGACACTAATAAAGATGAAAAGAAGTTAGAGGTAGAGTGCAAGGTTGAGTTGAAGATGGGAGAATGTAGTTATACCATGGCACAGACACCTTTCTGTGTGGAGGCCATGGTGGACATAAAACCATATCCTAGGGAAGTCAATTCCATCAAACTGAACCAATGGCTACAACAAATGGAGGCATACTTTAGTGTGCATAAAGTAACCAAAAAACAAAATATTGCATTCACTCTATTGAAGATTGAAGGCCATGCTTTGGCATGGTAGGAGAGTGATGTAGTAGGAATAACACTAGAAATAAGCCACCAATGATTGATTTGGATTTTTTCAAGGAAATGATCAAATCCCAGTTTTAACCAATTGAGTATGAGGAACCAACATATTGTCTGGAATTACTTTAGGTAGAGGCAAGGATAGTCAGTGCATGAGTTCACCATTGATTTCAAGAAGAGAACAATTCAAATGGGAGTCTCTCTCTGAAGGCCAGACATGTTAATCAAGTATTTTGGAGTATTTCTTCCTCATATTTGACATAAATTGATGTTGTTTATACCAAATACAATTAATGAGGCCAATGTACAAGAACAATACCTCAAGGGGGACAAGTGGAAGTAGCAGTCAATCACACACAAGAAATAAAAACCACAAGAGTAGCGAAAAAAGAAGAAAAACAAGAAGAACTGGAATGAGAAAAATATTGTAGCAACAACACAGGAACCAACCCCTTCTACCAAGAAATGAAAAGGTTCTTATTGAAAGGGAAACACTGAGGAGGAATTTTGGAAATTGCACACTGTGAAGTGCCCCAAACATTTCAATAAGAAGAAGAAGAAGAAGAAGAAGAAGAGGATGTTAACTATGGTTGTTGAAGAAAGGGTGAAAAAAACCTCAAACCTAAAAGGGAAGATCAGTTGCACCAATATTCAAAAGGAGATGGCATTAGTTGGTTGTATCCACAGGGAGGAGAATGAGATGACTGAAATTTTCTACATTAAAATCCACAGTCCAACTTAGTATCTACACAATTGGTTGAGAATCTCAAGCTAGAGACATGGGATCATATGTAGCCATACCCTCTGGGTTGGGTAAGGCAAGATGTGGAATTGAAAGTGAGAAAGTAATGCAAAATCAATTTCTCCATCAACCATAACTATGTTGATGAATTGGTTGTATATGTGGTTCCTTTAGATGTATGCGAAGTCTTCTTAGGAAGAACATACTTTTATGTGAGATATTCCATCTTTAGGAGGATATCTAACCAATATTAGCTAGTCAAGGAGGGAAAATAATATTCCATAAATGCACATAAAGAAAAATGCACAAAAGAATTTATTTGAATTCAGGCAAGTTAGATCGATAAGAAATACGCATCTAGAAATAAATCAAAGGAATGAAGAAATGATGACTATATGAGTATAGTAAGTATCCTATCATCAATAAAATAATAATCAAGGCAACATATGTTGATAGATATGAATATCCAAATTGGTTGTGTATACTCGTATAAGTGTTTTTTATTATTAGTGGAAAATCCCCGAATAGATATGTGTGCACCAAACCTATGAATCATACCTTAAACAAGTGTATTTGTACCTAAAAAAACATTAATGATCTTCCTGGAAACGATTTTGCAGAAACAAAAGGATTAGTCATACATGTTCATCTTCTGATATAAAAGGTTCTTAAGATATACAGATATAGTAGCACAACAAGCATATCTATCAAGTTGTTAATAAGATTTCTCTTACAAGCTTGAATGAAAGATCTATGCCTCTATTTCAAAAATTTCTAAGTTATTTACAAAAAAAAATAAAACAAAACCATAATGTATAGATTAAATCCTAATGTAGGAAATGCAAGAAAATAAACCTCCACTATAGGAAAATAAAAGCATAATGCAGGAAAAATAAAGTCTTAATCTCTCAATATAAATGAATCTATAGTAAAAATGTTAAAGCCAACGCTGACTGAAAATCAAAGTGTACTAAAAACAATGAGTTTGGTTATGAAAGATAAATACCAATGTTTCTTCATTTTCAGTCTACTTAGATGTTGCTTATAGTAATTATACACAATAGGTTAGGCTTGAAAGTCAAATCCCTAGATGATCTATGTTTTACTCAAAGTAATGATTGATGGGGGTTCATTGATCCAGATTATTTTGAGAACGACATGAAGACATAAATATAGTAGAGATACAAAAAGGAAATACTGATCCGGATTATTTTAAGAACGACATGAAGACATGAATATAGCAGAGATACAAAAAGGAAATAAACAGAGATATTGCAAGAAACACATAAATATATTGAAACCAAATTTCTATTAATGAATAAGAGATGTTGGCACAGGGGAAAACCCAGGGTTCAGCTGTAACAGCACACCAACAAGCCCTAAATACTAAGCATATGTTGTCTCACCCGAAGTAGCCATAGGGGGTTGTAGGAAACAAGTGTCTACAACCAGAGGAAATGCAAGTGGATACAAGGCAACAATACACAACAACCAAGTTATTCTTACCAAGCATAAACCTACTTCACACAGTTATATATCAGATCTAACATAATAATGCATCAACAAAGTAACAGAAGACTAAAAGGACACAACATAAACCATAGAAACACAAAATATACGTGGTTCACCCTCTCCCTAGGGCTATGTCCACAGAACTGTGTTTCTTGATATTATATGAAAACATAGAGTTCTATCTACACTCTTAGCTTGCAGATCTCTCTCTCCTTCTCTTCTTCTCTCCCCTCCCTGCACACCTAGTTGCAGGGTTGATCTTCGCACCCAGCTGAAGATCTTACAATACTATAAGTCTCTCACACACAACACTTCTCTCTCTCATAACAGTAATCACTCAATCATAACAACAACAACTCGGAACCAACTTAACACCCACCCATACCAGGTCCTCTAGACCTTTATTTATACATTACAATATCTCACCAACAACCTTAGGCAAAAACCTAGGTGTCCAAACACTAAGTACCAAACTCCTATATGTCTACAACCCTAGGTCAACTTGGCCCATGTTTTCCGGGCTTCGCCAGCCTGTCTTTCCTTATTTCCTGAGAGGTGCTCCAAAGCATCCAATGGTGGATTTTTCCTCTTGCTGAGTTGTCCATGATCCATGTTCATTTCTTATCTATCTTCCTTGATCTTCTCATCCAACGACTCTTTTTCCCTTACTTCGCTCCTTCTTTTATGCTCCTTAGGCCACTTCGACCCAATATCAGTCAACGTGTCTTCCGCGCAGTTCCAACTTCGTCTTTTCTCTTCCTTCTTCTTCTCTTTCTTCCTTAATCTATAACCAAGGACCAATAGGCCCCAAACACTCACCTGTGACTCGTCCTAAGGCACTTCAGGTATGAACCTTCTGTTTCACTTCAACTTCAGACTACGCAGAGCAGCATGTGATTTCTTCTCTATCCTTCCCCACTATGTGCAGACTGTTTTTTTTTTTGTGTCTGGTACCCAGTTTCAACTACACCTGGTACCTAGACCCTTCTTTTTCTACTTTTACTGAGAACTGTGAGGCAGTTGGTTGTCATAGTACAATTTCCACCGGATCCCATTTACCAAACCTTCCTTCCACTCTCCATTCAAAGTCTTCAATTGCACAAATCCTCCTTTTGTGACATAGAAAACCTCATATGGCCCAAGCCAATGTGTCCTAAACCTCCCTAGATGCTTCATGAACTTGCTATCGTATACCAATACCAGATATCCTTGCTTAAAGGCCTTCTTCTCGATGTGTCTGTCATGGTAGGACTTCTCTCGTTCCTTCTATTTCTGCTGATGGAATCCTGCAATAAACCCGTCTTCCACCAATTCGACCAACTGCGCGAGCCTCTCTTGAATAGTGCCAATGTCATCCATATCTATAAAGGATACAATTCTTAATCTAGGAACTAAATATTCCATAGGCACAACTACTTCTAGTCCATAAACCAACTTAAAGGGAGTCTGCGTTGTCAACTTCTTGCAAGTAGTTCTATAGGACCATAACACTGCTAGTACTGTCAAATCCCAATCATCCTTGTTCACACTGCAAATATTTGTCAGTGCGGTCTCCAAGATCTTATTGAATGCTTCAACTGTCCCATTCGCTTGTGGATGGTATGGAGTACTTTTCTGATGATGAACTGCAAATTCTTCAGTCGAGGCTTCAACAGTCTTATTAATAAAATGTGTACCTTGATCGCTCATAAGGATCTTCTGGCATCCAAACCCGGTTATGATGTCATCAAATATGAAACATGTAGTTGTAGTTGCACCACAGTCCTTAACTTCTCTTGCTTCTACCCACCTGATCAAATACTTTGTTGTAGTGATTATGTATCTTGCTCATGTGTGCTTTCCTGGTGGGTTTATAGGTCCCACAAAATCAATGGCCCATTTCTCAAATGCATGTAAGGTTAGATGGAGTGATAAAGGGATCTCATCTCTTTTGGAAGGTTTCCCAACATGTTGGAATACATCGCGGGCTTTGTAGTAATCCTTCGCATCCTTGTGTAAAGTGGGCCACCAGAGGCCAGCTCTAAGATTCTTTTGTGTTGTTTATTTTTTTGCGTAGTGTCCTCATGTGATGCCTTCATGTGCTTCTTCCAAAATCAATGGTCTTTATGCATCCATAACACATCTCCTCAGGATCTCATCAGGTCCCATATTATATAGTTGTCCCGCTATCAGTGAAAAATCAACAACATGAACTACCAATTGCTTCTTCTGAATGATTGTATATTCACTAGGTGCCATTCCTATAGATAGGAACTGGACTATCTTAGCGAAGTGATCATCAACCTTTCTGATGGAGAGAAACTATGCATCTGGTAGTGTATCCTCCAAAATAGTAGGTTCTTCTCCATGTTCTAACCTAGACAAGGGATCATGTCCCTTGTTCATTCTTCCTGGCTTGACCACAATCTCAAAATCATATTCTTGAAATAACAGTAGCCATGTGCATATTCTTCCCCCAAACATTGGCTTGTTGACTAGGTATTTCAACACAGAGTGATCAATGAACATCTTAAAGTGTCCTCCCAATAAGTAGTGACAAAATTTCTACATCACGTACACCATGGCTAAACCTTTTCTTTCAGTTATAGTGTAATTTATCTCAGTTGTTGAGAGATTCCTGCTAGCAAAGGCTAAGGGATCATCAATGTCTCTTGCTCCTGGTTGTGCTAACACTTCTAATGCAATCGAGGATGCATCGAAATGCACATGAAATTCCTTACTCCAATCTAGGAAAACCAGAATAAGCACAATAACCATTTTCTATTTCAGTGTGTCGAAGCTCTACTGGCATTCTTCTATCCATTGGAACTGACAATCTTTCTTCAAAATCTTCTCCATGGGTATTGTAATATGTGCATAGCCCTTAATGAACTTCTTGTAGTATCCAGTATGTCCTAGTGCAAGGTGCAACTGTCTGAATGAAGTAGGGGGGCACAGATCAACAATAATGGTGATCTTAGATGGATCTACCAACAACCCCTGCTTACACACAATATGGCCTAGAAACACTCCAAAGGGTGAAAATAAGATTCACTTCTTCAGGTTCAGGGAAATCTGATATTGCTTGCACTTATCCAACATTAGTCCTAAACATTCAATATGATTTTGCAATAAGCTAAAAACAATCCAATCATCAAAATATGCTTCCCTAGTAGGATCCCCATTCTGTTGCAAATGTGGTCTTATGGCGATCTTCCTTAGCAATCCCAATCTGGTGATAACTTGAAAATCCATCGGTGAATGAGTAAACTTCATGTCCTCCCACATTATCTAACACTTCATCAGTAAACGGTGTAGGGAATGGATCATGTAGACATGCATCATTTAATTTCCTCAAGTCTACACAGATTCTGATCTCTCATGTTTTCTTGTCTTGAACCACCACAGGGCTAATCCATTCTGACTCTTCAATAGGTTCTATGATTCCTACTTCCAACATTCTATCTAACTCCATCTTGACTTTCTCCTTATATTTGGGATTCAATCTATAGGGTATTTTCTTGACTGGCCTTGCATCTAGTTTTAAATGGATATTCAAATCTCCCATGGGCCCTTTAATGCCCTTCATATCAGTGAACTTGGTTGGAAATAAGTCATGGTATTCATGTAGTAATTATGTGATCTTTTAAATAGTGGCATCATTCCAATAATCTCCAATATTTGTGATCTTAGGTGCTTTCTCTGTTCCAATGTTAACTTTCTTGATTTTGATTGGTTGTCCAATGAAAGGTAGTTTGACTCCTTGTCCTACTATGTCTCTCTGTCCTTGTGTTTCTTTGATGTTGACATTCCTAGGATCATCGTCTTCATCAACATTGATGTTGTAACAACCTTGCAATTTCTGAAGAGGTGCAATCCGTTCATCCTCTTCTTGCTCAACAGGGCTGGTAGGTGCCTCCTCAAAGATTCTCTATCTTACAACTTGTAGAGCTTGATATACTATAGGAAACTGACTTTCATACAAAATTCTAAGTCATATCATGCCAATATGAAGTGGTGAGGTGCAACTTTTCTTGAAGATACCAATTTATAGGTGTTGTATCCATATTGTTAATGAATTTATGCACCCACTGCGCTTGAGGAATGCTACTCCAAGCCTCCTCAAAACTTCGCACATGGTCCTTCAGACGACTTCCACCTATGTATCAAACTTCACATCTTTCTATTTGTTCTAAAAAGCGCGTTTTCATCAAAGTGTGACATTGCACCCAGTCTGTGATGTTCTATTTATGTGTTCCACACCATCTTGATGGAGTTTCTTTCAAGGCCTCATCTAGTGCCAACAACCTTTGTTGTACTAGTACAACTTCTTCAAATTCCAACAAGAAAGCTTCTAAATGATTTAGACCGTCAAATGTGGGTAGATTACTTACTTCTATTCAAATCCAACGAACTTCCTTGATCAATCTAGCACATCTCTGTGTAGATACTTCATACATTTTTTTCTTCCAGTTCTCTAGTGCTTCCTCTGAGTCTGATGAGCATGCGCTACCACTTCTCCAGCTTAAATTCACATCTGTTGTAGGATTAATGTAATCATGTTGTCTTGTTATCAATTTATATATATTCTCAAGTTCATAAGCATGGTCCTCTTCTTTGATGGGCTCTATATACCTGTGACCTTCATCAAAATCAAGAGGTGCAATGACCCTAAGGCCATCACCTTCAAATGCCATTATTATTTTCTTTAAATCAACCACAATAGAATTATTGAAAGCCCAATCAATTCCTAACAACGCAGGATAAGGACAGTTATCATCAACTATATCAATCACCTCGAAATCCACAAACATCCTTACCCTGTCGAAGTCCACAGGGACATTCTCCATTCATCCAAATGGGCTCATGGCTTGTTGATTAGCCATCCTGATCCTGATGGGGGATTAAATAAGCTTAGGTTTTCCCATCAGGTCCCAAGTCTGCTTCATCATAACATTGACTTATGACCCTAAGTCGAGGACCACATAGTCTATATCATAATCTCCAATCTGAGCATTAAGGTGTCGTTCCTTATTTGTCCTTCTCTTTCTGGACACTTGATGTACTTCTCTATTCAGCAGGGGATCTATCCTGCCTATCTCATACTGTCTTATCAAATTTTTTAGTTCTTGTACAACCCTTTCATCCTTAATCAAATTAATGCAAGTACATAAGAATTCCATGATCTTGCTTACCTCTTTTCCTTCTCTAGGTGAAGCAGAATGATCAAATGCCAGATGCATTCTACACTCTCTTACTTCTAGTTGTGTCTTTGAGGAAGAATCTTGATCTCTCCCAAATTATTTTCTTTCCTCCTCAAATGTTTGCTTTTCTTTCCTTGCATCAAAAACTTGTGTCTTGTCTGCAGCTTTTCTGACCCTTGATTCTTCTATGGTCTTTCCCGGGGTCTCTGTCTTCTCCTGTAGCAGTGCCTCCTCCAGTGATTACAACAAGTTTGGGATCCTCTTCGTGAGGTTCTTTTGATATTATTTGTACTTGTTGGTTTCCTCCTCGTCTCTCTTGCATTTTGGATAACATCACAGGGCAATCTTCAATAACATGTTTGAATGAGTTGCAGTAGTTGCAAGTGGTACAAGGGTTCTGACAGTCCCTTTCCAAGTGTCTTGGTTGTGCGCATTTATAATAGATGATGTGACCTCGACCTCGACCCATGCCTCCTGCTCATCCTCTTACTCTAAATCCACCGTGAGGGTTGAAGTTTCCTCTTCCTGGAGAGTTAAACTACGTAGTATTTACTTCCTACTATACTTCACCTTGAATCCTATATGTGTCTCTTGATCTTTCATGAAATAGGTCATAATCCCTACAGTCCTTCTCATCATGCCCCACAAATTTACAGAATGTGCAGTAAACATTTGTAGGTGTTTGGACATATTTTTTCATGTAGTATCATTCACCAAGGCGATGTCTATTTCTACATACCTCACACCAAGGTAGAGTAACCTTCTTCAAAGGGCTCGGAGCTCCATAGGCCAAGTACTCATGAAATAGGGGAAATTTCTCCTTGTCATGGCCTTCTGATTTGCATATGATACACCAGATATCTTCTCTTTTATCTTTTCCCTTGTCTTTCTTCATATCTTCTACCTACAGAGATAAGCTAGTTAGATGACTCAAAATTTGGCTCATACCTAAGTTGGATTCTCCCATAGAGACTAATTCTAATTTCATGGCGATCTCCAGTGCCTCAACCTGTGAAGCGATATTCTGTTGCATCAAAGGTACTCTAATGTGTGGTAAGAGGGCAGCAATGAACCATTCCTTATTCTATTCATCTGGAATATAAAAACTCAAATGGCCTGTCAAGGTATTAAACCTTTGATCAAACTCCCACACCGGTTCAACTACTCTCTGATTGATTTCTTTCAGTTCTATAATGCATTGTGACTCCGACTTGGGTTTCTTGAATTCGACAATAAACGCAGTCTTAATGACATTCAACAATTTAGACTGTGCAACTCCTTGGACAAATTTCATGTACCAGCTCAATGCACAGTCTCTCAAGGTAGTACTAAACTGAGCTCTTTTAATAGCTTCATCAGTGATTTTCTTAATACTCCATACAGCTTCGCATAGGAACCAATGTTCATCAGGATCTTTAGATCCATCTCCCCTAAAGGTGGGTAACCTCATCTCATCTGCCATAGATATTCCTAGATTTGTTGATAGAATATGTATTGAACTACTGGTAACAGTGCTATGAGTGATTTGATAACTCTGACTACTCTAGTTACATATTGTTGTTGAAAGAATAGGAGGAGTAATATTACTTACTTCAATAGTCTGCGCAGTTCCTGAATTTTCTAATTCTTCTCGGTGAGGTTCTTCAGTCTTCCCTTCCTCTTCCCTAGTGGACTCTGAATGTTCCTCGTTCAATAGCTCTTATTCTTATCCACTCTAGAACCCTTCGTCTTGTAGTGGTTCATGTCTTTGCTCGAACAAGTTCACTAAAGGAACCTCTCTAAAGGTCCTCCCACTGTGCATATGTCCAACCTCTATGTCGTTGTCATTGTCTGAATTCTTGAACATTAGCTTTCCGATCCCACCACTTATTGTATCTTCAATACATACTTCTCATGCAATAGCATCTTTATATTCAACCTCAAGAAGTGTAAAAAAATTTCTCTCGGTCCCTTAAAGAAGTATCTCTCTGCTTGGCTATACTACTCAACTCTGTCAATGGCAAACTCAGTGATGTACCCTCCAATAATACTATCAAACCAGTTATCTATTGCTCTTGACATGACATTATCAACTCTCTTGACCTTCTTGATCAGTACCGACATCCAAACCAAAGGTGGTCTAGATCTGATCTCAAACTGGGTATATGCCAATCTTGCTAACCACTCGTATAGCTCCTGATGAATTCCTCCAAAGAAAATCTCGTGTATATCGGTGAAGATATAACTTCCCAACCAGTCTTTTGTACTGAGATTAGGGTTTTTTTATGGGCTTTAACGAATTCTTTTTCTTGTTCTTCTATCCACTTTGGAATCTCTATCTTCGATGGAAACCACCTTGACATTCCCTCAAGCAGATCCTGGTCCCAAAAACGGAACCATTTTTTGGCATATGGGGCAAACCCAAGGTTCAGCTCTAACAACGCACCAACAAGCCCTAAATATTGGCCCTTTCAGCAACACCTATGAAGCAAATGCAGTCTCACCCGAAGTAGCAATAGGGGTTGCAGGACATAGGTGTCTACAACCAGAGGAAATGCAAGTGGATCCAAGGCAAAAATACACAACAACCAAGTTATTCTTACCAAGCATAAACCTACTTCACATGGTTATATATCAGATCTAACGTAATAATGCATCAATAGAGTAACATAATAATAAAAGGACATAGCATCAAAAACGAAGACACAAAATATATGTGGTTCACCCTCTCCCTATGGCTATGTCCACATAACTGTGTTTCTTGATATTATATGAAAACATACAGTTCTATATGCACTCTTAGCTTCCATATCTCTCTCTCTCCTTCTCTTCTTCTCTCCCCTCCCTGTGAACCCAGCTGTAGGGTTGATCTTCACACCCAATTGAAGATATTACAATACTAGAAGGTTCTCACACACAACACTTCTCTCTCTCACAACTATAATCACTCAATCATAACAACAACAACTTGGAACCAACTTAGCACCTACCCATACTAGGTCCTCTAGACCTTTATTTATACATTACAATAGCTCACCGACAACATTAGGTTGAAACCTAGGTGTCCAAACCTTAAGTACCAAACCCCTAGGTGTCTAAAACCCTAGGTCAAATTGACCTACGTTTTCCCAGCTTCACCAGCTTGTCTTTCCTTCTTTCCCGTGAGGTGCTCCAAAGCATCCAATGGTGGATTTTTCCACTTATTGAGTTGTTCACGATCCATATTCCTTACTTATCTATATTCCTCAATCTTCTCATCCAATGGTTCATTTTCCCTTACTTTGCTCCTTCTTTTTTTCTCCTTTGGCCACTTCGACCCAATATCAGTCAATGTGTCTTCCGCGGAGTTTGCACTTCGTATTTTCTCTTCCTTGTTTTTCACTTTCTTCCTTAATCCATAAACAAGGGACAACAAGAGACAAAAAATTGTAGAACACAAACTGGCAGAATGGGGTAGCTTATCTCTAAAAAGAAAGAGATGTTGGCTACACTTCATTCGCAACAAGCTTTACATCACACTCCATTGCATGCTTAAAGGGCCTCCTTCACCTCAATTATATATGAGAGAGTGAGAGGATAACAATTCCCATGATGCATGTTGGATAAATTGGACTAAGTTTATAAAATGTCATAGGCATGTAAAATACTAGGACTTCCCGGGCAGTCACCCATCCCAATACTACTCTAGCCTGAGCATGCTTAACTACGAAGTTATAATGGGATCCAATGCATTAACGCTATGCTGTAGGCATGTAAATAAGACCATTACATGATGTATTTAATTAACAAATGAAGATGACATTACATTCTATTCCCCACCAAAATGGTGAATGTCATGGTTTATCAAAACCACATGCTCAAAATGGTGATTCAGTGGAAAAGGTGGATGGCCACTGAGATACATCTAGATCGTTCCTCCCCCCTTAGGAAGAAATGGTCCCCATTGCATCAAGTTCCCTTGGGAGATGGGGAGACTTCTATTAAATCTGAAGTTTGGTGTGATGCTTGCCTTGTTGAAGAAGTTGTCATGCTTAGATTGTTGAAGTTTGTCGTGACCCTATTGCTAGAGGGGTTGAATCTATTCAACCAATCTAGCTTCATGATATTCCTGAGTGTGCGAGGACTTTGTTGATGAATATGTAGCATGAAGAGTATGAAGGGGTTTTTTATAACCTTTATTGACTGGGCAATGTGGAGGCACCCCTGTGGGTACAACAAGAACATCTTGGTACTCTTATAAAATCTTGTCGATCTTCTTTTGTTGGATAGAAAGGTCTTGGGCTAAGGTTGTAGTGGTTGCAGTGTCATCTTGTTCACCTTTTGATTGGATTGTGAAGAGGCTAAACTTTGCAGTATGAGAGATTACTTTTTGGAATTTTTTTGGTGGGACAATAGTTGAAACTACCTATGGTATCCTATATAGTTGACCCCCCAGAGTAACAATGACGCTACGGGATATAGACTCATAAATATCATGACACCTCTACATATATGGTTAGCCTAATATAACATCATAGAATTCCAGTGGGGAAACACCAAACAATACATCATCCTTGAAGGGCTTGATGTTGTAGGATAGGAAACACTACTGGCTAACATGAAGATCTTGTCCTGGTGAAGCCACCCAATGTTCTATGGCTGTGGGTGTGGTGTTTTTGGAAAATCCAACTTCTTGAAAACCTCTTCTGAGATTATGTTATTTTGGCTTCCGCTATCAACAATAAAACGCAGTGGGGTCCCCTTCACCCACATCTATGAATGGAAGAGTCTCTCCCCCATTTAAGATCCTCTTCTGAGTGGATTTTTGCAATTGCAATAGTAGTAGTGGGTTCTGCATCAATGATCTGTCTCCTTTTATTATTTTTTGAATCACGATCCAAGTCAGGGTTTGACTCTTTGTCTTTGAGCTTGATCACCAATGACTATATTTAGTGACATTCATCAGTGTTGTGCCAAGGGATATTGTGGAACTCACACCACTTTCCGGTGTCTTTCTTAGACATCATGTTATCCTTCTTTGCCTGCATATGGGATTGGATATCTTGAGGTTGGCCTTCCTTGCTCTATCCATGCTTCTTCTACTTACTATGCTGCTTGAATTTATGCTCAATTTTGACTGCATATCAATAAGCATCTCCCAGTGAGGAGATGTCCAAGAAATCCATCTCTGTTTGGATGTACCTGTGTATATCACTGTGGTACTTCAAAATCAGGTGTCGCCCAAATTCTTTGATACCCAAATTTGAGCACAAGGTATGAAATATGTTGGTGTACTCTGCCCCCTTCCGGTCTCTTTTATGATGTAGAGTTGTCCATCTCATGTATTGGTCATCATAGTTTCTGACAGGGTAGAACTCCTCCTTTAGGGTGTCTACAAAGGCCACCCAAGTGGGTTCTCTCCCAAATAGTGTAGATTCATCCACGGTGTACATCTCCCAGTAACCTTCCCACCAAGATCTAACATGGGGAATGGTTTTAAGCAGTGCGAAGGTGATCTTTTCACTGTCGAATTTTTGTTTGACAGAGTCCTTCTACCAGATTCAACCATTTTTCTGTAGCATCTGCATCTATCTATCCTTCAAATAAAGGGATATCAAAATTGACTTGTACCTTGAAGGGCATCGCACTTGAAAAATTGTTGTTTGTCGAAGATGCCTTGGTTGTGCCATCGGGAGTCTTCTAAGGATCTGAGCAAAGTTGTGCACCATCTTGTTCCTTTGTCACACGAGGGATTCCTTGAGCAACATCTTGAAAGGATCTCCCGCTCTATCATCTCTCTTTTCTTCTTCCATGGGAGGTCGCTTGGGCTAGCGAGAGTGGTTGTCCTTAAGAAAAACTAGCTCGAGACCCAAATCTCTATACCCTTACCTCGTCGGGGACCTACTTTGAAAAATGACAAGGAGAAAACTACTCTGATACCACTGATCCGGATTATTTTGAGAACGACACGAAGACAGAAATATAGAAGAGATACAAAAAGGAAATATTGATTTGGATTATTTTGAGAATGACATGAAGACGGGAATATAGAAGAGATACAAAAAGGAAATACATAGAGATATTGCAAGAAACACATAAATATAGTGAAACACAACTTCTCTTGATGAGTAAGAGACAAAACATTGTAGAACACAAACTAGCAAAATGGGGTAGATTATCTCTGAAAAGAAAGAGATGTTGGCTATGCTTTATTCGCAACAATATTTACACCACACTCCATTGCATGCTTAAAGGTCCTCCTTCACCTCAATTATATATGAGAGAGTGAGAGGAGAACAATTCCTATGATGCATGTGGGATAAATTGGACCAATTTTCTAAAATGCCATAGGCATGTAAAACACTAGGACTTCCTGGGCGATCACCCATCCCAGTACTACTCTAGCCCGAGTGTGCTTAACTGTGGAGTTCTAATGGGATTCAATGCATTAACGCTATGTTGTAGGCATGTACATAAGACCATTACATGATGTCTGTAATTAAAAAATGAGGATGATATTACATTTAATTCCCCACCAAAAGGGTGAATGTCATTGTTTATCAAAACCACAGGCTCAAAATGGTGATCCATTGGAAAAGGTGGATGGCCACCAAGATCCATCTGGATCATTCATTTACCAATAAAATAATCAAAATGTGTCAAGATAGGGCTAAGTATGAGGGGACTCCTAATGATGGAGAATAAGAGTAAAGATACATATGAGCACCCTCTATTATCTCATGGTGTTGCTACATTGCCAAAAATCATCCATTGCCTATGGTGTAGTCACCCTGACATCACAGACCTTGCTCTATTGCTAGAAAGCATCCATAGCCCCAACGGAGATAGTTATATTTCCCAATTGAATTTCCTTTCACCATCTCAATTTTTTTTTTTTTGTAACTTTTATTTCTGCTATAAGCATGTTGAGATAGGGGCAATCCGTATGTTTTTAAAACACACATGGATGATTCATGTTAGTGAATATGAGGTGTATATGCCCATGTAATAAAGTATACTCATTTAAATATGTCCATCCTTGCTGCCTTAACGCTATATGTTCACATAGACCAATTATTCTTTAATGTTATGCGTGGAAATGGAACCTTGAGAAATTTAAGATGAGCAGTTTTGAAATTTGACAATCTAGCCAGCTCCTAGGGAATGATTACAAAAAGAACAAGCCTTTCAACCTAATCACAAGGAAAAATAATCTCTTAAACTTTTTCACCCATCTCATCATGACAACATACTAGGGATAAAGTCATCGATTTGGGATATCATTTCCACTAAGAATCTGTGATGATGAGAGAGAAAAGTTTTATTATATCCCTCATTATATTTTATTTTGTTTAACTTCCTAACTATGTTTATTAAAATTAAATTCAAAAACCCTAATGTATGTACAATAAAACAACTATATTATTTCTTTGTAAAAGATTATTTATATACATAAATTCCTAATCTAATTAACAAAGTAAGCAAGTTAAGTATAATGAGTTTTCCAATGTAACCAAGAAAACACTTTATTTACAAAAGGAAAACTACCAAGGTCTTTGGTCAAAAAAAAACAATCGACTTGCATAATGATGACCAAACATGAAAACAAATATCATACTTACAACTCATAAGTAATGCATTTGAACATATGTAAATAGTTGATGTTTTTATAAAACAAACTCCAACCAAGCTCCATTCTGATCTTGAAATTTATTAATGTGGAGCTTGTAGTTTACCAAGGTAGGTAAAAGCACATTCTCGTTTTGCACATGAAGTGGAAAACCAGTTGCAACCATTCATCTCCCTTATTCATCTATGACTCTGTAGACATATTTATCTCCTTCAAAACATTGTAGGATGTCTCCTTCACTTGTTATGTCTTCAAACCTTTTCAATATTTGGTTCAGTTGTATGAATTTATCTACTTGTAAGCTTTAACAAAAGTTTTCAACATAATCCATTACATAATCATTATCTTGTAAACACTGAGGTATACTCTCCTTATCATATGGTATGTTATGTTAATGAGAAAGGATTAGTATTATACAAGCACTACTATATTGCTCATCACATATCAAAGAATTTGAATATTTATCAAGTTTTACATTAGTTGTATAATCATCATCATTATAAAACATATTATCATGTATCAAACCCTTTGTATATTTAGTAGAAATTTCAGAAAACATACATCCATTTTCTCGTTCAAAAGCTTGAGTTACTTGTTGATTATCAAATTGTCCTTCAGATGGATTTTGATTATTGACATAGGTAGGTTTATTGTTGGAATTTTATGTTAATGATAAAATACAAATATAGTCTTCTTGTTTATGGAAATCAACATAATCATCGTACCTAGGTTGATTGCCAAAAATTTCTGAAGGTGTTTCTTGAGAAGTTATTTTTTCCTCAATGCTTGCATCAAGTAAACAAGTTTGTATTCGATCTTTATCTTTATCATTAGTCCTTTGAAAAAAAAATATGAACAATAGTTATCATCAAAAGCATTTTGAAATGAATATGAATTTATATATTCTTTGATTGAAACTAAAATGGGCGATCTTTGAAAATTACTATCACCATATTCATCAAAATCATCATAAATGGGTGAGTTGTTATAATTTTTTGTAAATAACAATGAAGAATCATGTCTTACTTTATCCACAACTTGGTATTCAAAAAGATTTGGAACGATAGTTTCTTCAACATGAATAGATGGTAGTGATATATTGTTACAAGACTCAGCATCTGAATCTTCATATTCATCATACATAGGTTAAACATTTGAAAAAATAATACTTATAGGTAAATATGCCTATTCTCAAAATCATTATTGAAATATTCGTGTTTATGTTCATATTCAATTATTTCTTGAACAACAACATTATGTAAATGTTCTTCGAGTTATATATGAGTACCTAATTCCTCATTTTAGTTATTCGACATAATGTTAATAGAAGTAAAGGCCCGATGAATATTTTGAAATTTATTTTCAATAATACATGTAAATGTGAATGAACCTGCACAAATAAGATCTAGCTAGAAAATGACATACACATTTTGTAGAAAAATGAGAGAAGAGAGAAACGAGAGAGTGGGAACAAAGATTTTGGATTAACCGAATGAATGAATGATAATTTACACATCATATACTTTGAATAATTCAACTAATGTGCACTGAAGGAGAAGCCAAAGCACCATAGTGGTGGTCTAGAGTGATATGGACACACATTGGCAGTTACAGGAGTAAACTACCACCTAATCTCAGTTAACTAGTCTCTTAGACTTCAGTTAACTGACTAAAAAAATTGAAGTGAGGAGGAGATCAAGGAATCATGAGTAATGCGCTAGTCTGGTGATAATCCCAAGGACAATGCGCATTAGCTGATGATGATCCCAATGTTGCATAGTGATGATCTGAATGTGGCCTCTAGACTCCACTGAACCGATCAAACTGAAGTGTGAACTGAAGAGAATATTCTCCTAGAATGTAGGAAAATGAATGTTCTCCCTAAACTATGGGAGACTGAATAATGACAAATAAACATAGGGAAAACCTTAGGAAAAAGAAATATTAGATGTGTGTGAAGTATCTCCAACACCCCCCTCTGAACATCACTATGGTGAAGATAAATAATGGATCCCAACAATGAGGCCATGTTAGGTACCCAAATACAAAAGATACATTGAAATAAATGAGGAAAGAGGGAAAACCTCATAGGAAACACCCCC
>JZKD02S2208163.1:369649-385142 GCA_000966675.3 Picea glauca
TATTTCTGTTCAAGTGCTATTTCTGTTGCTATTTCGTATATCATTTCTGTGTATTGTGAAGATTATGCTGGATATTTTACTGTCATTCTGTTATTTCTAGCATTTCGTTTCAGTTTTGCATATTTTATATATATGGTATCTTGCAGGAAGTCAATGCATGCGTTAGACTGTTGTTGTCCTGCTACAACGGAGGATACCTATGGTTGGACCACTATATCACTATGGATCTAATTCTGATCAATTGGAACACTGGGCTAAGCATGTAGGGCCCTAAGCCACAGAAATTTTACCCTGGAAAAACCACAGATCGTGTCCTCGCTCAATGAATAAAAGACACATATGGCAATCTGGAGAAAGGAACGCGAGGTTACAAGGTAGCCTCCATTGATAATGTAACAATGTGCTTTTGTTGCCAGCCGATCGCAGGAAAGTTAGTCTGAAAAAACAAACCTACACAAGTGACCGGCTTTGTAGTTGACCTCACAGGGAAGTGCGCGGAGGGACTACAAATGAACTAGGAAAAATAACTTATAAATCAGCTAGAGATTGACTATAGACAAGTGCAGGACCAAGGGTATGAGTTCCACTTTAGCTAGTTTCTCATACTCCTCGCTTTCATCATGTGGGAAATGCCCGAGGGAGCCACGTTTCCGGAGATCAAACCCTTCGATCAATTGGCCACGAAGTTTTGTACATTGTGGTAATCCAACAACATGAACAAATAGTGGCAGTCCAATATTGTCTTCCACGCTTACTACACTCAGTTGAAGAATGTCATCCAGTATACACCGCACATTACACCTAACACGCTTCATAGGTTTATACCTTTAATGAAATTCATCGCGCAGATTGTCACTTCACATAAATCACAACACGCGCAGATGAGCACAAACAACAACTCCAATCATATTACAAGATGACAGAATATGACTTGGAGGAGATTACCAAGGATTGGTTGGCAGACCTCCTTGTTGAATCAGATCCCATGGAGATGTCCGACGTAGATAGCCCTGAATCTATACTGGATACACCAGGACCGCACAAGACTAAGAAGGATGTGGAAGTCCAAGATATCCACAACACATCCACGAA
The DNA here is from genome assembly GCA_000966675.3 of Picea glauca. NCBI lineage: Eukaryota > Viridiplantae > Streptophyta > Pinopsida > Pinales > Pinaceae > Picea > Picea glauca. The sequence goes on from JZKD02S2208163.1 coordinate 370,742, forward strand.
GACTGCTTCGCTCTCACCTGTGAAGGGAGGTAATGATGAAGAACTAGGGGGCACAGAAATTGAACAAAGAAAAGGCGAGGTTACTCTACCTAGGGACAATGAATATCCCTCCAAGAAAAGGAAGATTACCCCACCAAATCCCTCATCTAGAAAGAAAACTAAGGCCTCACGAACCACGCTTAAAACTACCCTTACCCCGAATGATTTTGAATTCTTAATTGTCGCACTAAATGATGTTTCACTAGAGCTCATGGAAAAGAAAGAAGCAAAGAAGGAGGAGCTATTCCATCGTATCATGAGCGAATTCAAAGAAGTGCAGTAGGAACTCCAATCCAACCAAGCAGTTTCTATGGCACCATTAACAATGGAAATTTCAGGAATAGGCGATGAGCCCACATAATTACACCAGATCGTCAAGAAAGTCGAATCTCGCCTTCGACGAGCTCAAGAAGACATAGTGCAAGCCACCCGGGATTTGGCATAAGAACAGAGCGCACGTGGAGAACAACAAAGAAAGGCAGAACAGGAGCAACTTTCCTTACAAGCAAAGTGGGAGGAGGAAAAAGCACAGTTACAGCAAAGCAAGGACCAGTTGCTAGCAGAGCAACTTGAAGTACAGGAGAGAGTTCACAAAGCAAGATGCTCTGTGATGATCATAGAAGTGAAGATGGAAGATCGTCTCCCACAACAGGTGACCCAACTGGAAGAAGTAATCCAGCAACTTCAACAGTTCATAACAGATCTGGAGCTTTGCACCGTGCTTGAGACACCCCAAGAGATAAGAGATCTAAGAGAGGCCACTACTCGAAGCACAGGCACCCAATTAAAAACTTTGGCTTCAGAATGTAGGCAGCTAAGCACTAGAAGCACCCAAACTTATGAAACCCTCGCAAAGAACCCAGAATTGCAGACATTATAGGCACAACTCCATGAAGCAAAGCAACATGCAGATGTGCTACAAGCATAGCTGAAGTCCATGACCCTAGCCAAAAGAATGAAGAGGTTCACAGAACAACGCACAACCCAACAACAAGTACACATGTTGCAAAGTAAAGTAATGGAAGTCTCTCAAACACTGCAACCACTCCAAGAGAAGGCATGCCAACTGTTCGTTGAACTTGAAATCCAGGGATCTAAACTCGAACAGGGTGTCATCACTGCAAAATAATGCCTGGAAGGACCGCTCAATGACACAGTAATCCAGGAATTTACTGAACAAGAGGTTGTTGCACTGCAGCAGGTTGAAGCCTCTCAAGCTAAGCCCGAGGTGTTTGAAGCAGAATTGGTCAGACCTGAGTGACTCGGGATGAGTCACAGGTGAGTGTTGGGGGCCTATTGGCCCTTGACTAGGTTTTGAAGAATACTTGGTCATAATTGACCACTTTTGGGACTGCAACAACTTGCCAAGGAAGGAGCGTAACGCAAAGCAGAAAGTAAGGAAGCAAGGCCTATTTTTGGGTCCATTTTAGGGTTTTGGGTTGATGTAACAGGAAAGGGATGTCGGCCTGTGGGTTTACCCATGTTTAGGCCCATTTTGTAACCTATAAATAGGCAATGTAAATAGGGGAGAAATAGTAAGATAGTAGTAATAGTAATGTATTGCATCTATGTGATGTATAACTAGAAGCTTAGTGCTAGTAACTGGATATGTGTGATCAGATGTATCTTAGAGTGCTCTGTGCATGAGATCGGAAAGCTAAGTGCATTTTGGTGTAGTCTTGTGTTGAAGAGAAAGGAAGAAGGATCTAGCGAGATGCACAGATCTTCTCTCCTATACGAAGTAAGGGTCATGGAAGCTCTGTGTTGTAATTGCTTGACCAAAATAATATAAAGAAGACTTTGTGGATGTAGCCCCAGGGTGGGGGTGAACCAAAGTAACTGTGGGTATAGTGCTTTGTGCTTCACTCTAATGTGTTTATCTCTTTCTTGGATAAGTTCTTGATGTGATTAAGTAGATCTAGTTATGCTCTATGTTGATGATATATGAATGAACATTAGATCTGATATATAAGATGCTTAGTGCTTGATCTGTTGAATCTAACTTATTTTTTTGTGGCTAAATACTGAATCATCCTTAGTATAAGTATTCACTGCGATGCTCTGTGCTTTCGGTGAAGTGTATTAATGAATGTATGTTAAGGAATAATTGATGCTAAGTGCGATGTAAGAAAGATAATCATAGATCTGTGTCCCAACTAAGGTTGTAGACATCTGAGTCCTGCAACCACCCCTACCTCTACCTCGGGTGAGATTTCATCTGCTTCGTAGGTGTTGCTGAAAGGTCTGGTAGTAAGGTTTTTGTTGGTGCGCTCTTGAGCATTGAACCCTGGGTCTGCCCCTATACCAACAACATACAAAATTTGGAGTAGAAGTGAATCAATTATCTTGAGCATGTAATCATTCAGGTCTGACTTACAATGTACAATTTTTTGTGATAGAAGGTAGGTTTCCATCTTGGCATACCATGCCCTTGGGGCCTACTTGAGGCCATAAAGGGACTTCTTCAGTAGAAATACCAAAGATGAATCTTGCACAAATCCCTAGGGTTGCTCCATATATATATCTTCAGAGAGATCGTCGTGAAGAAATTCATTCTTCACATCCATCTAATGGACTTCCCATCCCTTGGCTAACGCAATGGCATGAGCTAAACATATGGAATCCATCTTCACTATTGGAGAAAAGGTTTCATCATAGTCAATGTCGTGCACTTGTTGAAAGCCTTTGGAAAATAGTCTATATTTATATCTGCTAACCTATCCATCCGATGTACTCTTGGTCCTGTAGACCCATCTGCAACTCACAAGTTTCCTTGCTGAATGAAGAGGAACCATATCCCAAGTCTGGTTCTCGAGGAGGGATTTGTACTCATCCTGCATGGTGGATTCCCAAAAGGGATTCCCAGTAGCCTCACCATCAGAATGTGGATCTGAAGACTAAACCAAGAAAATATTCATAGGTGGCATATGTTCAATAGCAGTAAGTGCAAGAGGAGGCTCCTCTAAATTAGATCAATTCCTCCTAGCATCAGTTGGATCCCCAACAAGATCTCTTGCATCCTGAAGAGTAGTATTGGCCCACTTGGGCCTCTTCTCTAGCTCTACATCTATACTTGCATGCATTGATGCTGCATCTGACTTTACTAACTCGATATCTAAATCATATGAACCCTTTGAATCATAACTCTCATCTGAAGAATATTCAACATGTGGATGCTCATCATATCTGACAGGTGGAAGAACAAAAGTGTCTGCATGTGGCTGATGAGGCACATGCGAGACACTTTCCTCGAATTGGAAACTATGCTCAATGATGTGTCGGTTCAAGGAAATATCTATGAGTATGTATCCCTTCACACTGTCAGGGTATCCAACAAAGATACACTCTAAGCTTTGTGGATCAATTTCCTTCCTCTTCTCAGAGGGAATCCTGACCCATGCATGAGAACCAAATATATGGAAGTGGGTCACTTCTAGTTTGAGGCCACTCGAAGCCTCGTGGGGGGTATTATCCTTGACAAATCTATGGGGAGATCTGTTTTGGATGTAGGTTTAACAATTAAGTGCTTCAACCCATAATATCTATGGAAATGACTTTCCATGTAGCATGCAAGATGCCATCTCTTTCAGAGATTCATTTTTCCACTCAATAACTCATTTTTGCTGCAGAGTATAGGGAACCATGTGCTGCAACAGAAAATTGGCCTCAAGATAACGATTTTGTATATCATGGTTGAAATAATCCCCCCCATTATATGTTCAGAGGGCTTTGATCTTCTTTCCTGATTTTGTTTCAACAAGGGCTTTGAAATCTTTGAGGTGTTTACAGACCTCTAATTTTTTTCTGAGAAAGAAATTTTATGTGAAGCATGAGAAATCATAAAAAAAAATGAGCATGTACTCTGATTTACCAATTGATGGATGCAGAAAAGGGCCCATTAGATCACTATGGATTATATCTAAAGGAAAGGAGGCCTTCTGAGTCTTTCCTTTGTCGAATTTCTCTTGAGGGTTTTTTCCAAGAACACATCCCTCACACATTCCTTTGGAGAAGTGGATGTCAAGCAGACCATAAAACACTCCCTTCTTGTTAATTTGTTGCATATATATATAATTTAAATGCTCAAACCTTTTGTGCCATATCCTACTACTTTCATCAACATGTGTAAGCAGTAATGCAAAATCTCATTCAATAAATTCAGAAATGTGTAGAGTCTAGATTGATGATTTACCTCATCGGTAACAACTTTAGAATTGGTTTTCATGTCATAGGTATCCACAACATCAAGTTAGAATATGACTCTCTTTTTGATGCCAGAGTTTTTCATCTAATACATGAAGAGAATATTGGCAGAAAGTTTGGGAACGTGTAGCACATTCTCAAAGCTTTAGTTTGTGAGTTCAATTCTTCCTTTTCCAGTGACCTCAACTTGAGAGTTATCCCCCATCAGAAAAGGAGGACCTTTTCATGCATCCAATGAAGAGTAGACTTCTTTTGTGGCAACCATGTGGTATGATGCACCTAAATCTACAATCCAAGCATTGGGAGAGGATTTGATGGCAATCAAAGCAATTTCCTTTCTTCGGATTCTGATCTTTTGGCTTCTTCTTCTTGGTACCCTTGGGGATGCGATATCAAAGGTTATTTTTTTGAAGCATTTGGGCCATTTGATCTATTTGTTTCTGCATACATACAGATTCTAAATGGAATCATTTTTGGAAGCAAGTGTGTTTCTCCCCTTTTCTTCCCTTTCCACCTTTGGATCCAGAGGCATCATTGAAGGGATTTGAGTGCCCTTCCCCTTTGGATTTTCTTGTGATTTCCTTTTTTCTTTGTATTTATATTTCATATTTAGATTATTGCTACCATCTTTCACAGCAAGTGCATGCGCGTTTGGTCCTTTTATTTTTCCCATGTTGATGAGCTTGTTCTACTCTTACGTCAAAAACTCGATAAAGACCTCAAGACAAGGAATTTTCTAGGTAGCTCTAGAGGAGAGCCTAACTTAATGAAATGTGGATACAAACACTAAGTACTCCGAACCAATTTTGGAGAGAATGGTAAGAGCCATTTGTTTCTCCGCCTTAGATTTATCAACCTCGCAAGCCTTGAGTTTCAACAACAAATCCTTATATTTGGTAAATAAATCTTGGACATTGTCGAAGGTTTTTGGATCCAAAGTGAGAAATTCCACCTAGAGAATCTGTCCTCTCATCTCATCATGTTTTCAAAAAATCCCTTCCATGGTGGTCCAGGCTTCATTGGGGGTTTTATAGGAGGATATGTGAAAGAGGAGTTCAGGAGAAATGAGACTGCAAATATTTCCAAACGCTTCATCCATTTGATTCAGATACTTGGATTTTTCTATGGATGATGTAGGTTTGGTCTCTATGTCCATGGTTAACCTGTATAATCCTCTGCTTCGAATATGCACTGTCATATTTTCCTTCCATGCAAAGAAAGTGTACGGTGTAAGAATGAATTCTTTTGGAAATTCCATTTTTCTCATTGTCTTCAATATCCGGTACCTGTAAAAAGAATCTGGTGTGTCTTTTTCCTATCAATCCATCGGATCTGATACCATGTAAATGTGAATGAACCTACACATATAATATCTAGCTAACAAAGGACATACACAATTTGCAGAAAAATTAGAGAAGAGAGAAATGAGACAGTGGGAACAAAGAATTTACATTAACTGAATGAATGAATGAATGATAATTTACACATGATATAATCAGTATAACTCAAATAATTCACACTGTAGGAGAATCCAATGCACCATATCAGTGTTCTAGAGTGATATGGACACACACCGACAGTTAAAGGAGTAAACTGCCACCTAGTCTCAGTTAACTAGTCTCTCAGTCTTCAGTTAACTGACAGAGTCAAGTGAGGAGGAGATCAGGGAATCATGATTAATGCACTAGTATGGTGATAATCCCAAGGACAATGTGCATTATTTGGTGATTATCCCAATTTTTCATGGTGATGATCCCAATGTGGAATCTAGACTCCACTCAACTAATCAAATTGAAGTGTGAATTAAAGAGAATATTCTCCTAGAATGTAGGAAAAATGAATATTCTTCCTTAACTATAGGATATTGAATAATGACTAATAAACATAGGGAAAACCTTACAAAAACTAAATCCTAGGTGTGTGTGAAGTATCTCCAACAATACAATCTTCACTAACCCTATGAGCAAAATCATTTTTAAAAGATTCATTATGCAAATCTTGAAATACAGATCTTGTAATGAAAGCTTCATTATCAATCAGTTGTATTTTTTATAAGCATCCTTCTTCGTTATTTATCTTAGTGAAAGTGTAATTATTTTGTGTTTGTACCAGCTCTTGAATAGGATTTGATTCATAACAATCCAAGACAACAAAGTTTTCATTAAATTTTTCATGATTATTATTAAAGATCAGACCTAAGTTTTGATCTTCACAAACATCACAACCTGCAATGTCATTTTGTTGTAATTCTAATTCATCAACCATCATATACTTATGTATACTTTTATATAACAAACCCAGCCACCCACAGGCCGGGTACGCTACCTGCAAGCCTACCCTTGGACTTCTTTCTCATGCTGACCTTCTTTATTTATTAAGGATGCATAAGATAACGCATTTAATGACATGCACAACAATATCCAGCGAGCATGCAAGATCTAAAGATTATGTTAAACGATAATTAAATATACACAACAGAAATACATTCATATACATGTAAATGACATTTAAACTACACATCGGAATACATTCATACATAGATAGTAATATCACGATAGAGAGCACTTATCTTTATGAAATACGACACCAACTAGTTGCAAACAAAGGATGTTCCACCCAACCATAGACATCGCTGCTCTAAATCCCAACAGAAGTGTCACCCCCGAGCCAGGGCTATGAATCCATAAGGACAGTTCCAGAGTGTAATTGGGTTGCCAAACCAGTCAACTCTCAATATCTCATAGGTTTCCCGACACCCACAACAATCCAAGTACCCAGCTCTCTTCTACCCATTCTATGCCACCTGAGAGAATGGACCTCCACCCTTCTCTGCCACGCAATCCCTCGAGCAGTCCTTCTCCTTCCTGCCAGGGCTTCCAGCACAGCTGGTATAGAATCTCAACATTGGAACTCTCAAGACTCACAGTTGTGAGAAAAACAAGGCACAGGCCAATGCATTTCATACATGCATGCCCCAGGTCATGGCTGGATCAATCCAGCAACCACTACAACCAACTATCTCATGGTTAAGTTCTTCAGTAGCTCTGTTTCCTTTGCCAAGCCAAGACGCAAGTGATGATGGATCAATGGACGAGTAAGGGGGGGTGCATGGGAGTGCGTGAGAGAATAATGAGTGAGGGAACGAGAAAATAGTGAACAAGTCATCAGTCCCATCCCCCCATCAAACAAGAGGCAGGTTTAAGTAACCTTATGGGGAAAACAAGAACCTCCTGGCCTTCCCCAAGAAGTTCACGTAACCAATCCCCTCCCTTAGACAAAAAGGGTAATAAGAAAAAAATAGGACTAAAAACTTAGTCTCTCAAGCTCCCTCTCTTGTGGAATCATAGCCCTCTATAACTCTAGTCCTTGTCCATCTAGCAGCCAACAATGTATTTATTATTATTAATGATCAAAACATTACATTTCTTGGGCATACTGGCCCTTCAATAATTGTTTGGGCACTCTGGCCTCTTAGCATTTTAACACTACATTATTTAAAATGGGGGTTCAAAAACCTGGGGTGTTACATACCCTCCCCCTTATTTTGGCATGGTCCTTAGTGCATATACAAAACATAGATCAAAATCTCAAATTTATTCAAAAAAGCTGCAGGTAATTTGCCTGCATGGCATCTTCATGCTCCCAGGTATCATTTTCAGGACCGTAGTAGGTTCATTGAACTTTTACTAGTTCTATAACTCAATTCCAGAGTATTTTTACTTTTATGTCCAACACCCACACTGGTTAAACTTGAAATTCTCCCTCCGTCTCTACATGAATCAGAAGCCAATCAATAACATGGTTAGGATCATGTACATATTTGTTTAGTAAAGATACATGAAATACATTATGCACATTCATGGAAGAAGGCAATGCAAGAATGTATGCAATTGGCCCTATTCTGTCCAATATTTTGAATGGACCACAAAATATGGCTGACATCTTTGTACAACTACCCAATTTCAAAGAGATTTTCTTGGGCTTCACTTTCAAAAGTACATGCTCCCCTACTTTAAATTCTCTAACTGTCATGTTCTTGTCTGCATAAACTTTTTGTCTATCATGAGTTGCCTTTAAATTATGTTTAATCTTGACCACCTGGTCTTCCATGTACTTGAGCAAATCCGACCCAAGTACCACTCTATATGTTGGGTTGTCCCAGCTCACTAGAGTATTGCATTTCCTACCATACAAGGCTTCAAATGGGCTCATTTTCAATGAATCTTGATACCCATTGTTATATGCAAACTCAACAAAGTGTAAATAATCTTCCCACTTAGATAGCTTATCCATCACATACATTCTCAACATGTCTTCAATTATTTGATTGACCCTCTCTGTTTTCCCATCTATCTGGGGATGATATGTTGTGCTAAAGTTTATATTTGTCCCAAATCCTTTAAACAATCCCCTCCAGCAATTGGAGGTAAACTTTGTATCTTTGTCCGAGACAATTGTCCTAAGTATCCCATGCAACCTAGCAATTTACTTCATGAAAATTTCTGCAATATTAGTTGTTGTATGCGTTGTCTTCACAGGCACAAAATGAGCAACCTTTATTAATTTGTCAACCACCACCATGATTGAATCGTGTTGCTTATTCGTTCTGGGTAATCCTATGATGAAATCCATGGTGATAACTTCCCATTTCTTCTCTAGAACTGGCAATGGTTGCAGCAAGCCCATTGGGTGCCTATGCTCAGCCTTCACCTTCTGACATTCCATACATCGATCGATGTAATCAGAAACATCCTTCTTCATTCCCAGCCAAACGAACTAGCTTCTTACTGCTATAATTGTTTTTTGGTAACCAATATGTCCAGCATAAGGAACATCATGTATTTCCTTTAGTACCAAATTCCTCAGTTCTCTAGAACTAGGAACATAGATTCTATTTTTATGCATGAGGAATCCATCTTCCTTTATCTTGTACTCCTTTATTTTATGTTGTACATATCCTTTCTGTAAGTTTTCCTTTACCTATAGGTAATGTTGATCTGTAACAAGACAATCTAAAATTATGCTCTACAAGTCTGACTGATGCATACTGACAACAATAGCATGCATGAGATGCACTCTCCTATTAAGTGCATCGACAACTTTATTTTCCTTTCCATTGATATGCTCGATATCAAAGTCATATTCACTTAAAATTTCCATCCATCTTGTTTGTCTGGAATTCAAGGTCGTATGTTTGAAAAGATAGTTCAGACCAACGTGGTCTGTCCTTAATTCAAATTCTTCCCCATGAAATAATGCCTCCACATCCTCAAGGTGTGAACAATGGCATCAAGTTCCAAGTCGTGTGTGGCATAGTTCCTCTCATGTTCCTTAATCTTTTTGGACTCATATTGAATGACATGTCCATTTTGCGTGAGGAATCTCCCAATCCCTTCCTTACAAGCATCTATACATACCAAAAAACCTTCATTTGGGTCGACAATATTTAGCATAGGTGCACTAGTAAGTAATTCCTTCAACAGATTAAAATTATTTTCACACTTGAGTGTCCATTCAAATTTAGTTCCCTTCTTTTGCAAAGAGGTGATGGGGTGAGCAATCTTAGAGAACCCTACTATGAACCTTCTATAGTAGCCGGCTAATCCCATAAAATATCTGGCATTTGTCACATTTCTGGGTGTTTTCCATCCTCTAATGGCTTCAATCTTCTCTGAATCTACTTCTATGCCATGCTCTGAAATAATGTGTCCCAAGTAATGGATCTGCTTTTGATAAAAAGAACACTTACTCAACTTGGCGTACAACCAATGTTCTCTTAGTACTTGCAATACCAATATCAAGTGATGTTCATGCTCCTCTTCAAACTTAGAATAGATAAGTATGTCATCTAGGAATACTATGACAAACTTGTCCAAATAATTTCTGAATATGCCATTCATTAAGCACATGAAGATAGTTGGTGCATTGGTCAGTCCAAAAGGCACCACTACAAATTCATAATACCCATACCTAGTCCTAAAGGTTGTCTTATGAATGTCTTCTTCCTTGATTCTTACTTGATGGTATCCTGCCCTCAGGTCAATCTTTGAAAATATCTTTACTCCTCTTAGTTGATCAAAGAGGTCATCAATTCAGGGTAGCGGATACTTGTTCTTTATAGTGTACTTGTTCATTTTTCGGAAGTCAATACACAACCTCAAGATTCCATCCTTCTTTTTGACAAAAAGTATTGGAGCTCCCCAAGGTGAAACACTTTGGATGTACCCTTTCCTCAACAATTCCTCCAACTGCATTTGTAATTATTTTAGCTCTGGTGTGCTCACTCTGTAAGGTGTTTTTGACACTGGGGCAGTTCCTGGCACTAAATCAATTGAGAAATCTATCTCCCTTCTTGGTGGCGATCCAGGTATTTATTGGAATACATCTTCAAATTCCTATAGCACCGAGAAATATTCAAGTCTTGGCCCCTTTGTATCAACTGGCTCCTCCACATGGGCTGCATATAGTTGACATCCTTTTCTAAAACACCTTTTCAGCTATAAGGCTGAAATCTCCCTTTTAGAGATGGGTCTTGGAACTCCTTTCACAGTGATTTGTTTTTCATTTCCATCAAGACATGTAAATGTATTGTTATGACAATATAGGACATCATGATGCTTATCCAACCAATCCATATCAATCAGAATATCATAAGACCCCAATGGTATGATGTTTAGATTAGTACTAGTATTCACGCCATTAAGACTTATAGAACAACTTCTTACCATATAATGGATTCTTCTTTTGGTTCCAGTGACTAACTGAACCAAACTTGTTTTTCCAAGTTTACTTTTCTCCAAATGTAATCTATCCACTATCTTAGAGTCAATGTAACAATGGCTTGCTCCTGAATCAATCAAAATAGAAACATGTTGATTTATGATCTTACCTTCCACCTCGATCATATCGGAGTGGTACTTTGCTTGTCGATCATTTAAAGTTGCATATATTCTCCCCATATCTCTAACTATTGTAGCCTCTTGTATTTTGTGCACAGTTTGCACTCTGTCCTTTCTGTGTGGGCAATCCTTGTACAGGTGATCTTCCTTGCATCCCCAGCATTGGATTAGTGGTCTTCCCCTTTTTCCCAAGGAGTCTTCCTTCTTTAAATCCTCCTTAGCATACTGATCTTGATGATTTCTATTAGGCTCATTCCTATTGAAGGGATGTTTGAATCCTTTCCTCCTCTGATCGGAATTCTCATTCTTCTTGTCCTTCCAATATTTCTACAGGGATTCTCTTCCCTGGACTTTCTCATAAAAGTATTTAGCCTTCCTGATGGCCTTAGTTAAGGTCTTGGGTTCATCATACTTGATCTTTTCCTTATAGAAGGCTGGAAATCCACTTAGAAATATCTGTATTTTCACTTTCTCATCACCAATGAACCTGACATAATTTAACAATCCCAAGAACTTCTTCTCGTATTCTTCCATAGTCATGCTTCCCAAACCGAGTTCAAATAACTCCTGCATTTTCTTGTCATATAAATTATCTTAGAGGTACTCCTTCTGGAAGTACTTCTTGAACTGTTTCCAAGTGATCCTACTTTCATTAACATGTTCCACTTGCTTCTATTGGTACCACCACACTCCAGCTTTCCTATGTAAATGGTACATGGAAATCTTGGCTTCTAGGTTTTATGAATAGTTATGCAACTGAGAATATCTCTGGAGCCCAAGAAACTACGCTTCAACATCATCTTCCCTTTCTCTTTCACAATCGAAGGAAGGTGTCTTGAGCTTCCTCAGCTCTCCTTGCAAACTATCTATCTCTTGTTTCCTTCTCTGGTGTCTAATAGTCGACACTTTTGGGTTGCTTATAGGATCATCCGATGCATAAAATTTCCTTCCTGAGTAAGGAAGTGAGTGGCGTCCATGAGATCTTCTAGAACTTTTAGAATAACCAGTTCTTCCACGATCATCTCCTCTTTCCTGACACATGCCTTCTTCCTCTTGTCTTGAGTTCGATTCCTTCTTCATTTGACTCTACAACTGATTTAAACTCTGCAACACTCAAGCATTTATCTGACTTTTCTCTCTCATCAGTCTCTCGTTGTTTTCTTTGGAGCTATGCACTTCCATCTTCAAGCTTGTTACCATTTCTATCAACGTTTCATGTTCTCCTTTTTCCTTCTATCTGTTGGACTTTGTCTCTGCATTACCAATTCTGGTATTCTGTCCTTTGGCCTCCTTTTCATGACTAGAGGCTCCCTCACCTTCTCCCATTTCCTCAATACGCATCCTGAGTTGATGTGCTTAAGCCTCTTAATTCTGCAAAATGTGCAAGCGACCATTTTGTTAGAATTATGTCTATGATAGAGAAAATTGTCAAATCATGCTACAAGTCTATTTCTTTTTTATGGAGATCATATCCCCATTCTTTGAAAATAAAAGTGTCATGTTATCCCTGGCTGACACAGAGTTCACCTTGTGCAAGCGCTTCCTTCAAACCACCTCCCAGGTGACCACGACTAGAAACCGCGGCTAAATCCTCCCTTAGCACTTTTCTGTCTCGGAGACAAGCAATTCGGCCCTTAGCCTTCCTTCCTCAACTCTCAACCTGCATATGACCAAGGCCATGACCCTGCGCTTAGCTAAAAAATCACTTGTCCAGAGCTTCGAGACTTCAGAGCTTTTAGCTAAGACCAGATCAATGGTTCTCGTCCTCTTTCGTGATCAACGATCGAGATCTTCTTTGGGACTCCGCGCTTTGGGAGTCTCAACTTTTCTTGCTTTCCTCCTCTTGATATGCCTTTAACCAAGGTTATTTATCTACCGATAGGTGTCCTCCCACAGATCAGCGGCTGTGAATCGTTTCGGCGTTTCGAGCTTCAGAAGTTTCAAACTTCCCTCTTGCACTTTCTCCCAGAGTGTTTTTACCTACAGTCGACAATCCCTCAATGCTTGTCTTATGGAATCTACGATTGATATATACTCCAGCCTTCAAGAGTTTTCGACCCAATCATCATGTCACCTCCTTCCCTTCTGGAGTGTTCAGTCTTCCGGACTGCACGATCTGTCACCACGTGGCGAAATGTTGGAGGCAAAAACGTGACCCAATCAGGCAGGTGACACGTGTCACATTCTAATCGACTTTTGAATGTTCCAAATGCCCAAAACTTACTGACATGTGGCACACATCCCATGTTTCCATGTAACCCCCGTTGACATCATCATGCCTTATCACTTCAACTCTTCGGGCTTCGGGGCTTTGGGAGTTTTCAAACTAGCACACTTCCAATTCTCCCGAACTCCAAATTCCTGAACTGACTAATCTGTCGCCACGTGTCCTCCTGGATCAAACGACCAGGTTTCACTTCGAGTCTTCACCCGGAGTCCACGGATCTACTCCATGTGTTCTCCTCAATCTAACAGTTATGATTTATTCGGGGCTTCAGACTTCGGAGATCTCAAACTTCAACCTTTTTCCTTGAAAATATTTTTATCTGAGGTTCATGATCTTCTGACGCGTGTCTCTTGTGGATTGAAGGCCACTATTCCTTCGGAGTTACTAATCTTCTGACACGTAACCTCTAGGTGATCGACAATCAGGATCTAATTCAGACGATCCGACAGTCGACGTTTACTTCAGATCTCCGTCTCTTCAGGCTTCGGGAGTCTCAAATATCAACTTCTCCTCGCTCGCTCTTTCCTAGAGTGCTTTCACTCGAAGCACACGATCGGTTGACGCATGTCCTCCTATGGATCGACAGTCCCCAGCTACTTCGAATATTTGGAGTTTTGATAATCGAGCCCTACCTATCACATCATTGCATTCCTTTCAATTTGCAGGGGCATGCATCAATGGTTTTGAGTAACCTGCTTTTCACCCCACAATTCTCTTGATGCTGACTCGTAACCCCCAAGGGAAACCATGGTTTGGATTGCGAGACTACCTTGGGAAATTATCTCCTGTGCAACTCAGTTCCCTGCAATGCTTGTTGGTCGTTGATCTCTCTCTCCAATGGGATCTGACGGTTGTGACCTTAACCTTGCTTCCTTTTCATCGGACGACCCCTATTTACATGTCCTCCGATCCAACAATCTTAGATCTCCCTGATTCTACTGTGGCGATCGTTCCCGAATTTAAAAGGAATGTCCACAATCCTTTGAACCCTCACATAGGTTCTATGACGTTTTGTCTCTTGCATAGCATCTTG
>JZKD02S2208163.1:392366-404232 GCA_000966675.3 Picea glauca
TCATAAGTTTCGATTAAAACTTGTATCTTGTAAATCATGTAAATAAACGAGACTTGTATATCTTCTTCTTAAATACAACTACTATAGTTACATTTGAACATATGTACATATATATCGCGTGTTTAGTAATTAGTTAGTTATTTTAGCTCTTTTATTTTTTTTATTTTTTTCTTCTAGGACTTTTAGATTGGCCAACGGAGCCATTAAACCTGTCAGAACGAGTTATACCAAATGGCTTGGGTTATTTAGACAAGCCCGGACTGGACTCGTTCTTCCAGTTGACGGATGGTCAATTTCGCCCATCAAAACATCTGTAATGCCATTCCTCCTGATATTTTCAACTGCACGGTCAGAGTTCGATCTCAACCATGAGATTCTGACCAACAGACATGGCCCATACCGGCCGGTGTTTCAACAAGAATCTCAGATACCAATCTATAACATACCCAGCCACCCACAGGCTAGGTACGCTACCTGCAAGCCTACCCTTGGACTTCTTTCTCATGTTGACCTTCTTTATTTATTAAGGATGCATAAGATAACAGATTTAACGACATCCACAACAATATCCAGCAAGCATGCAAGATCTAAAGATTATGTTAAACGATAATTAAATATACACAGTGGAAATACATTCATATACATGTAAATGACAATTAAACTACACAGCGGAATACATTCATACATAGATAGTAATATCACGACAGAGAGCACTTATCTTTATGAAAGACGACACTGGCAGGCTACAGACCAAGGACGTTCCACCCAACCTGACGCAGGAGCATTGCTCACTCATCAAGCGAGCCAGCAAGACAGCGGAAGACAACTGGATAGCGCTAGCACAAATTTTGAAGCACCTTGATATTTTTGCAACAAACATTAATGTGTAGAGTTAATGAAGTGCACTTTGTATATTGTAATGGACCTTGAGCGGATAACTCTCGTCCTTAGGTAGATGAGGCATTTAATAGACTTAATGTAAAGTAGATAGAATATTTAATTCTAGATTTGATAGCTTTAGAGCTCGAGAGGGAAACAGGATATAGACACCCTCCTTTGTACATTGTATTATAATTCTGGATCATCAAGTATTCAGAAGAGAGAAGAGAAGCAGAGAAGTGTATGAAGAATTTCCATGTACAGATATTGAACTAATAGAAGACAGCTTTGATTCAATCTCATGGTTATGTGTCTATTCTCTGTGTGTTGATATTATGCTCATGAAATCTTGTTTTCTGTTATACACTTGCTTTTAAATGTTGTGTATGTGATTTCATGGTTGAATTGAAGTCTATGAGAACAAGGAGTTAGTTTCAATTGTTTCTCTATCTTGAACCAGAGAATTCCTGCAAGGAGTGCAGTCGAATTGTCCGCAAGGACTACGTTGACAGAAGGGTTCAAGAAGAGAGAACTTTTATTCTAAGTTTTCAGAAGTGCAGAATTGGCACCGGAGCTGTGCAAGGCATGCGCAAGCTAAATGAAGACTCAGAGTTGCGATTCTGAGAAAGAATTGAAGGATTTCTGCTGCAGGAGTACGCAGGATCGAAGAACTTCAACACTTAGCAGTTGTTGAAGATTTGCTGCAAGGAGTGCATGCAAGAACTTATTTCTGAGGGAATTGAAGTCATCGAAGATCAGGAGGAATAGGCCTTCAAAGTTGTCGAAGGGAAACGGAGAGAATTTGAGTGGGCAGGTTGAACGGAATAATCGTAGGTTGGCGAACAAGTCTCGCGGAGAGACACTTCTTGTTCAAGGATTGCGCAAAGGGAAAAAGTGGACGGTCAGTATTCTTCGTGGAGAGTCCGCGAGTTTCCGTGGAACGTTGGATCTCTCGAGATAGAAGAAGGCTACAGTGCAGTAGCGGAAGAGGTTCGAAGCTCAGGGAAGCAGGAGTCGTCGATCAACATCACGAGGAGCGTGGGTTCTACTCGTGGATCGGCATATCGAGAGTTCGTGAGGTAAGACCCCAACCTTACACAACGGAATTTATGAAAGTTTCGAGGTGCGACATCCCGACGATGACATAATCCGTGTGGGACCGCAAAAGTGAGTGGAAGACAAGTGGCCGAGATTGGGGAATCTCGCGAGATCAGGGTCCGTGAGTTGGAAGCCCAAATATTGGGAGGTTCAAGTCGCGAGGCGCGCGGGTCCGAAGACGAGACAGGAAAGTATCTGCGTCTCGGAACATCGAAACTCAGAAGTTGGAGGACCGAGTGTTGGGAGTCGCGAGCGGCGAAGTCACGATAGTGTGAGGCTGCGATAAAGTGGAAGTCCCGAGGAAGCGGGAGAAAATCGGAACATCAGATCTCGAGAGTCCGAGGGTTTAGCGCTCAACTGTTGGACTCGCGAAGCCGCGAAGTTTCGATCCTCCAAAGGAAGAAGTGAGGGTCACGCAAAGTAGAACCTACAAGGTAAAGACTTCCCGATAGGGAAGTAGAAGAACCATTGAGTTCTTCGGGTCATGAGTGAAAGAAGGTCCTGGTGATCAAGGACGTGCGCGTCGGGTGGCGTCTGCGCGTCAGAGTGGTATCAGAGAGGGATTATCTTTTGTTTTCTGTAATAGGAGAGAGACAGGATTTCATCATGCCACGGAGAAGAGAAAGACAGTCACCAGATCCCGAAGATAGGGAGGTGCGGAGGAGAGGTAGGCCAGCAGGAAATCCAGAAATGGAGCTGTAGATGAGAGATCTTCGAGCGAGGCTCGAGGAGATGGAGATAGCACAAAGACGCGGAGTTGGTGCTGGGGATCTTAGTGATTCCGAGGTTGAAGAGGAAGCTGGAAATGAAGAAGAGGTCACAGCAGAGGATGCATCAACCGAGCGGTTGATTAAAGCTATCGCCAGAATGGGTGCGAAGGCGAAAATGGAAATTCCAGTCTATGAAGGGAATCTGGATGCAGAAGAGCTGCTAGATTGGATTAGAGATCTTGACACCTACTTTGATTATGAGGATATCAAAGAGGATAAGAAAGTCATAAATGTTGTTACGCGCTTGAAAGGACATGCATCATTATGGTGGGACAAGCTACAGGTTGACAGACGCTGCAAAGGAAAGAAGAAGATTAAAAGCTGGGATCGAATGATCGCGAAGATGAAGGTGAAGTTCATCCCAAGGGATTATCAAATCACTCTGTTCAGGAGAATGCAGAACCTGAGACAGAATTTGATGATGGTGAAGGAATACACCGAAGAATTTTACAATCTCAACATCATAGTAGGTCATCGGGAGAGTGATGACGAGAAGGTTGTCAGATATCTGAATGGTCTGAGATACGACATTCAGGATGAGTTAAGCATGGTTACCATCAGGACGGTGGAGGATGCTTACCAGATGACTCTGAAAGCCGAAGAGAAGTTGGGCCGTAAGTAAGGTTAGCGAGGGCAAGGCAGGAGTCAACCCAGAGGCAAAACAGTTGTCCAGGAGAAATATCAGAAGCCCATGGAGGAATGGAAGAAACCTCAGGGTAAGGTTGAAAGAGGTGGAACCTCACAGAGGCAACCATATGTTGAGCCAAGAAGACAGCAAAATGATCAGCGAGGAGATTATGCTGACACAAACACTTTCCTCGTACCAGAGGTCGAGGTAGAGGAAGAGGTGGAGTGATCACTTGTTTTACATGTGGAAAGAATGGGCACAAGTCATTCGAGTGTCTAGAGAAAAAGCAGGACATTGGAGAAGCTGACATCGTTGAAGCGCAGAGGCGTGATGTTGAGAATGAAGACACAGGAAGTGGAAGGTCACTGACGGTGCACAAAGTTCTCTTAACACCCGAGAAAGAGGTGGAGGACACAGCTCAGAGGACTAGACTTTTCAGAACCACATGCAAGACCAAGGACAGAAAGTGTAAGGTCATTGTGGATAGCGGAAGCACCGATAATCTCGTTTCAACCGAGATGGTGGAAAAGTTAGAGATGGAGACAACTGATCACCTGAGTCCATACAAAGCTTCATGGCTACAGAAGGGACATCAGGTGAGTGTTACTAAACAGTGTTTAGTTGAATTCAAGATGGGAGGATATAATGATAAAATATTGTGTGATGTTATTCCCATGGATGTATGTCATTTATTGTTGGGTAGACCATGGCAATATGACAGAAGTGTGGTTCATGATGGGAGAATGAACACATATACTCTGGAGAAGGATGGGAGGTCACATACATTGCTTCTGATAAAGGATAAGGAAGTGAAACTGAAAGTGAGCAACACGATACTTCTCATGAGTGGGAAGGAGCTTCTTACGGAGATGGAGAATAAGGAAGATCCACAGTTCTTTGTGGTCAGGAAGCCGAGGATTGTTCTGACTAGCACAAGAGTGGATGATTTACCAAATGATATTTAGGAACTGCTGGAAGAGTTTGTTGACATCATCGTGGACGAATTACCTCATTCGTTGCCACCAATGAGAAGTGTGAGTCATCATATAGATCTCATACCAAGAGCTAGTTTGCCGAATAAAGCCGCTTACAGATTGATGCCGTAGGAAAATGAGGAGGTCAAGAAGCAGGTCCAGGATTTGTTGGACAAAGGACTGGTCAGAGAAAGCTTGAGTCCGTGCACTATTCCGACCGTGCTTAGTCTGAAGAAAGACAGAGGTTGGATAATTTGTACAGACTCCAGAGCGATTAACAAAATTACCATCAGGTACAGATTTCCACTGCCGAGAATGGATGATCTGATGGATTTCCTGAGTGGGGAAAATTATTTTTCAAATATTGATCTGAAGAGCGGATATCATCAGATTTGCATGAGGGAAGGAGATGAGTGGAAAACAACATTCAAGACAAACGAAGGTTTGTACGAATGGCTGGTCATGCCGTTTGGCTTGACAAACGCGCCGAGCACATTCATGAGGCTAATGAATGAAGTCTTGAGGGAATTCATTGGAAAATTTGTCGTTGTATATCTGGATGAAATACTGATCTTCAGTAAGACAAAGGTTGAACATTTAAAGCATTTGTCCATTGTGATGAGGAAACTACAGCAGGAGAAGTTGTTGATTAATATGAATAAATCTTCGTTTATGAAGACAGAGCTCATTTACTTGGGGTTCGTCATTTCGGAAAATGAATTGAAAATGGATCCAAGTAAGGTAGAAGTGATCAGGAATTGGCCATCACCAAGAAATATTTTTGAGGTGAGAAGTTTCCATGGTTTAGTTAGTTTCTAACAAAATTTCATTATGAATTTCAGTGGAATTAGCGTAGCAATGATGGATACGGTGAAGAAGTGGCATAAGATTTTTCATTGGACAGTCGAGGTTGATAAGAGCTTCAATCTGTTGAAGTGAAAGATCACAGAGAAACTAGTGTTGGTGTTGCCAGATTTTTAGAAGACCTTTCAGGTGAAGTGTGATGCAAGCGGATACGCCATAGGAGCGGTCTTGAGTCAGGACGACAGACCAGTCGCATATTTCAGTGAGAAGTTGGATGAAGCAAAACTGAAGTGCTCTACGTATGATAAGGAATTTTATGCTATCATACAGGCATTGAAGAAGTGGAGTTATTACTTGATCCCAAAAGAGTTTGTATTGTATAGTGATAATCATGCATTGCAGTTTGTGAGTCAACAAGAGAAGTTGAATCAGAAACATGCAAAATGGGTAGAGTATATGCAGAATTTTACATTTGTAATTAAACACATTTCGGATACTGCTAACAAAGTGGCTGATGCTTTGAGCATGAAGTGTTTGTTGTTGTTGCAGGAGTTCCGAGTCATGACCTTGGGTTTTGAAAATCTCAGGGATATGTATGCAGGAGATGCAGATTTAGGGGAAGCGTATGAAGCAGCTGAGAATCTAGTTCTCAGAGATCGAAGTCCTTGGATAGATTATATGATCCAGGAGGGATTGCTGTTCAGAGGCAATCAGCTGTGTATTCTGAATTACTCCATGAGGGAGAATCTGTTGAAAGAGAAGCACAGTGGAGGCTTGGCAGGTCATTTTGGACAAGACAAAACATTCGCGAAGCTGAGCGAATCATATTTTTGGCCAGGGATGCATTCAGAGGTCAAGATATTTGTTTACAGATGTCGAATTTGTCATCATTCGAAGGGAAAGAAGCAGAATGCAGGTTTTTATCAGCCATTTCCCATACCAGAGAGGCCATGGGAGGCGATCAGCATGGATTTCATTTTGGGATTGTCGAGGACACAAAGAGGAGTAGATTCCATCTTTGTAGTGGTTGACAGGTTTTCAAAGATGGCACATTTTATTCCATGCCAGAAGACCAGCGATGCGACGCACATCGCAAATTTGTTTTTCAAAGAGATCGTTAGACTCCATGGATTGATGAAAAGCATAGTTTCGGATAGGGATACTAAATTTATCAGGAATTTCTGGAGGACGCTATGGAAGAAGCTAGGAACTAACTTGGCATTTAGTTCTACTTATCACCCGCAGACAGATGGGCAAACAGAGGTTGTGAACAGAAGTCTGGGGGATTTGTTGAGAAGCCTGGTGACAGAGCACCACAGCAACTGGGACAATGTGTTGCCACAGGTAGAGTTTGCTTACAACGATTCTGTGAACAGGAGCACAGGGAAGAGTCCATTTCAGATTGTGTATGGGACACAACCGAGGGGAGTTTCTGAACTCAAGGAGTCAGAACCGACTGCGACTAGCAGTGCTAGTGCAGAAGAGTTCGCTAAGGCGATGAAAGAACTTCACAGTAAGGTGAAGCAGCGACTGATAAATTCAAATCAGGAATACAAGCGCAGAGTAGATCAGCATCAGAGACAACTTCATTTTGAAGTTGGTGATATGGTTCTGGCACACCTGAGGAAGGAAAGGTTCCCGAGAGAAACATACAATAAATTCAAAATGAAGAAAATCGAACCATGCAGAGTCCTGAAGAAATTCGGCGAAAATGCTTATGAGATTGAGTTGTCGGATGGCATCGGGATATCTCCGATATTTAATGTCGCAGACTTATACCCATACCGAGCTGGAGAAGCAGAAGATGGAACTGAGGAACCAGTAATCCAGTGGATGAAGCAATTGCCAGTAGCAGAAAATCCGCAGATGGAATGCATACTGGACAAGCGAGTGGGTAAGAAGACCAAGTGAAAGCAGTATTTTGAGTATCTGGTCAAATGGAAGAACCACCCAGTGGAGGATGCCAGTTGGGAAAGTGAAACGACAATACAAAAGCATGGACACATCGTGCAGGAGCTCATGGACAGGAGCCCATGAAATTTTTTCAAGCGAGGGAGTATGATGCAGGAGCATCGCTCACTCATCAAGCGAGCCAGCACGACAGCGGAAGACAGCTGGACAGCGCCAGCACAAACTTTGAAGCACCTTCATATTTTTGCGCCAAACATTAATGTGTAGAGTTAATGAAGCGCACTTTGTATATTGTAATGGAACTTGAGCTGATAGCTCTTGTCCTTAGGTAGATGAGGCATTTAATAGACTTAATGTAAAGTAGATAGAATATTTAATTCTAAATTTGATAGCTTTAGAGCTCGAGAGGGAAACGGGATATAGACACCCTCCTTTGTACATTGTATAATAATTCTGGATCATCAAGTATTCATAAGAGAGAAGAGCAGCAGAGAAGTGTATGAAGAATTTCCATGTACAGATATTGAATTAATAGAAGATAGCTTTGATTCAATCTCATGCTTATGTGTCTATTCTCTGTGTGTTGATATTATGCTCGTGAAAGCTTGTTTTCTGTTATACACTTGCTTTTAAATGATGTGTATGTGATTTCATGTTGAATTGAAGTCTGTGAGAACAAGGAGTTAGTTTCAATTGTTTCTCTATCTTGAACCAGAGAATTCCTGCAAGGAGTGCAGTCGAATTGTCCACAAGGAGTGCATTGATAGAAGGGTTCAAGAAGAGAGAAATTTTGTTCTAAGTTCTCAGAAGTGCAGAATTGGAACCAGAGCCGTGCAAGGCGTGCGCAGGATAAATGAAGACTTAGAGTTGTGATTCTGAGAAAGACTTGAAGGATTTCTGTTGCAGGAGTACGCAGGATTGAAGAACTTCAACACTTAGCAGTTGTTGAAGGTTTGCCGCAAGGAGTGCGTGCAAGAACTTCTTCCTGAGGGAATTGAAGTCATCGAAGCTCAGGAGGAATAGGCCTTCAAAGTTGTTGAATGGAAGCGGAGAAAAGTTGAGTGGGCAGGTTGAACGGAAGAATCATAGGTTGGCGAACAAGTCTCGCAGAGAGACACTTCATGTTCGAGGATTGCGCAAAGGGAAAAAGTGGACGGTCGGTATTCTTCGTGGAGAATCCGTGAGTTTTCGTGGATCGTTGGATCTCTTGGTATAGAAGAAGGCTACAGTGTAGTAGCGGAAGAGGTTTGAAGCTCAGGGAAGTAGGAGTCGTCAATCGGGATCACGAGGAGCGTGGGTTCTACTCACGGATCGGCATATCGGGAGTTCGTGAGGTAAGACCCCAACCTTACACAACGGAAGTTGTGAAAGTTGCGAGGTGCGACATCCCGACGGTGACGTAATCCATGTGGGACCGCAAAAGTGAGTGGAAGACAAGTGGCCAAGATTGAAGAATCTCGCGAGATCGGGGTTCGTGAGTTGGAAGCCCAAATATTGGGAGGTTCAAGTCATGAGGCACGCAAATCCGAAGACGCGATAGGAAAGTATCTGCGTCTCAGAACATCGGAACTCAAAAGTTGGAGGACCGAGTGCTAGGAGTCGCGAGCGGCGAAGTTGTGATAGTGCGAGGCTGGGATAAAGTGGAAGACCCGAGGAAGCGGGAGAAGATCGAAACATCGGATCTCGGGAATCCGAGGGTTTAGCGCTCGACTGTTCGACTCGCAAAGCCGCAAATTTCTGATCCTCCGAAGGAAGAAGTGAGGGTCGCACAAAGTAGAACCTATGGGGTGCAGACTTCCCAATAGGGAAGTAGAAGAACCATTGAGTTCTTTGGGCCACGAGTGAAAGAAGGTCCTGGTGATCGCGGATGTGCGCGTCGGGTGGCGTCTGCGCGTCAGAGTGGTATCAGAGCGGGATTATATTTTGTTTTTTGTAACAGGAGAGAGATAGGATTTCATCATGCCGCCAAGAAGAGAAAGACAGTCACCATATGTCGAAGATAGGGAGGTGAGGAGGAGAGGTAGGCTAGCAGGAAATCAAGAAATGGAGCGACAGATGAGAGATCTCCAAGCGAGGCTCGAGGAGATGGAGACAGCACAAAGACGCGGACTTGGTGCTGGGGATCTTAGTGATTCCGAGGTTGAAGAGGAAGTTGGACATGAAGAAGAGGTCATAGCAGAGGATGCAACAACCGAGCGGTTGATTAAAGCTATCGCCAGAATGGGTGCGAAGGCGAAAATGGACATTCCAGTCTATGAAGGGAATCTGGATGCAGAAGAGCTGCTAGATTGGATTAGAGCTCTTGACACCTACTTCGATTATGAGGATATCGAAGAGGATAAGAAAGTCAGACATGTTGTTACGCGCTTGAAAGGACATGCATCATTATGGTGGTACGAGCTACAAGCTGACAGATTCTGCAAAGGCAAGCAGAAGATTAAAAGCTGGGATCGAATGATCGCGAAGATGAAGGCGAAGTTCATCCCAAGGGATTATCAAATCACTTTGTTCAAGCGAATGTAGAACCAGAGACAGAAGTTGATGATGGTGAAGGAATACACCGAAGAATTTTACAAGCTCAACATCAGAGCAGGTCATCGGGAGAGTGATGACGAGAAGGTTGCCATATATCTGAATGGTCTGAGATATGACATTCAGGATGAATTAAGCATGGTTACCATCAGGACAGTGGAGGATGCTTACCAGATGGCTCTGAAAGCCAAATTGAAGTTGAGTTGTAAGCAAGGTTAGCGAGGGTGAGGCAAGAGTCAGCCCAGAGGCAAAGCATTTTCCTAGGAGAAATATCAGAAGCCCGTGGAGGAATGGAAGAAACCTCAGGGTAAGGTTGAAAGAGGTGGAACCTCACAGAGGCAACCATATGTTGATCCAAGAAGACAACAAAATGATCAGCGAGGAGATTATGCTGATGCGAACACTTTTCCTCGTACCAGAGGTCGAGGTAGAGGAAGAGGTGGAGTGATCACCTTTTTTACATGTGGGAAGAATGGGCACAAGTCATTCGAGTGTCAAGAGAAAAAGAAGGACATTGGAGAAGCTCACATTGCTGAAGTGTAGAGGCGTGATGTTGAGAATGAAGACACAGGACGTGGAAGGTCACTGACGGTGCACAAATTTCTCTTAACACCCGAGAAAGAGGTGGAGGACACAGCTCAGAGGACCAGACTTTTCAGAACCACATGCAAGACCAAGGACAGAAAGTGTAAGGTCATTGTGGATAGCGGAAGCACCGATAATCTCATTTCAACCGAGATGGTGGAAAAGTTAGAGTTGGAGACAAATGATCACCCGAGTCCATACAAAGTTTCATGGCTACAGAAGGGACATCAGGTGAGTGTTACTAAACAGTGTTTAGTTGAATTCAAGATGGGAGGATATAATGATAAAATATTGTGTGATGTTATTCCCATGGATGCATGTCATTTATTGCTGGGTAGACCATGGAAATATGACAGAAGTGTGGTTCATGATGGGAGAATGAACACATATACTCTGGAGAAGGATGGGAGGTCACATACGTTGCTTCCGATAAAGGATAAGGAAGTGAAACCGGAAGTGAGCAACACGATACTTCTCATGAGTGGGAAGGATCTTCTTACGGAGATGGAGAAGAAGGAAGATCCACAGTTCTTTGTGGTCAGGAAGCCGAGGATTGTTCTGACTAGCACAAGAGTGGATGATTTACCAAATGAGATTCAGGAACTGCTGGAAGAGTTCGCTGACATCATCGTGGATGAATTACCTCATTTGTTTCCACCAATGAGAAGTGTGAGTCATCATATAGATATCATACTAGGAGCTAGTTTGCCGAATAAAGCCACGTACAGATTGACGCCGCAGGAAAATGAGGAGGTCAAGAAGCAGGTCCAGGATTTGTTGGACAAAGGATTGGTCAAAGAAAGCTTGAGTCTGTGCGTTGTTCTGACCGTGCTTAGTCCGAAGAAAGATGGAGGTTGGAGAATGTGTACAGACTCCAGAGCGATTAACAAAATTACCATCAAGTACATATTTCCACTGCCGAGAATGGATGATCTGATGGATTGCATGAGTGGGGAAAATTATTTTTAAAATATTGATCTGAAGAGAGGATATCATCAGATTCGCATGAGGGAAAGAGATGAGTGGAAAATAGCATTCAATACAAACGAAGGTTTGTACGAATGGCTAGTCATGTCGTTTGGCTTGAGAAACGCACCGAGCACATTCATGAGGCTGATGAATGAAGTCCTAAGGGAATTCATCGGAAAATGTGTCATTGTATATCTGGTTGATATACTGATCTTCAGTAAGACAAAGGCTGAAAATTTGAAGCATTTGGCCATTGTGATGAGGAAACTACAGCAGGAGAAGCTATTGATTAATATGAATAAATCTTCGTTTATGAAGACATAGCTCATTTACTTGGGGTTCGTCATTTCGGTGAATGAATTGAAAATGGATCCAAGTAAGGTAGAAGTGATCAGGAATTGGCCATCACCGAGAAATATTTTCGAGGTGAGAAGTTTCCATGGTTTAGCTAGTTTCTACCGAAATTTCAATAGGAATTTCAGTCGAATTAGCGCAGTAATGATGGATACGGTGAAGAAGCGGCATAAGATTTTTCATTGGACAGTCGAGGCTGAGAAGAGCTTCAATCTGTTGAAGTGAAAGATCACAGAGCAACCAGTGTTGTGTTGGAAATACTAAAACAACTGAGAGGGGGGGTGAATCAGTTGTTTATAAGCTTAAACAATTTTACACCTTCTTAACAATTATTAATATTTCTTCATGTGTTATCAAGCAAC
>JZKD02S2208163.1:416970-433744 GCA_000966675.3 Picea glauca
CCCCTCCCTTAGACAAAAAGGGTAATAAGAAAAAAATAGGAATAAACACTTAGTCCCTCAAGATCCCTCTCTTTTGGAATCATAGCCCCCTATAACTCTAGTCCTTGTCCATCTAGCGGCCAATAATTTATTTATTATTATTAATGATCAAAACATTACATTTCTTGGGCATATTGACCCTTCAATAATTGTTTGGGCACTCTGGCCTCTCAGCATTGTAACAATACATTATTTAAAATGGGGGTTCAAAAACCTGGGGTTTTACAACTTTTGTTTCTACCTTTATCTCATATATCTCTTCATCATCATAAAGGGAAGAAATAGATAAACCCTCATTATTAAATACATCATCTTTTATTAGATTTTGAAAAAGTTTAGGGATATAAATTATTATAGCAGACTATGTTTTAGTATCCATATCCTAATGTGGGCTTCTTGAATCTTTTGAAGGTATTTGTATCTATTCTTTATTGGCAGCTAAAACTTCTAATGATTCCTCCTTTTGTTCTTGGTGATCAAGACTTTGCTTAAGATCATAGAGAAATTGTTCTACAAAGCTTTGTTTATCCTCTATACTAGATACTTTATAATAATAAAAATAGTTAGAAAAAGTAGCAAACAAATCAATGTTTTCCTCTTCAAAAATATCAACATATTTTATATCTATAAAACATTAAAGAATCAATTGAAATGCTTGGTCAATCTCAAGGAAAGAGGAAAGAATATATTGATCATAGTTATGATTTTGATCACAAGGAAAATTAAATATATCTTATTTAAAATCTTCTTGAATAGATTCATAACTATAATCTTGCTCAAATTCATCATGAGTAATTTATTATCTTTTTCACTATGATAGGAACTATGTTCTATTTCTAATTCTTCATTAAAACAATGTTCAAAAAGAAGCTCGACTCGATAGATTAACCTACAATGATAGTGAAATCATGCATGGAAAACCTTTAAAGAAGAAATATTAGCAGGAGGAAGACCTCTAAACCATTTTCAAGCATCTCTTTCCAAAGATATCATCAAAAGCTTCATTAGTACATCCTCATGAACAATACCTAACATATTCATACAATCATGAAAATCTTGTAAATTGTTTCCAGGGATATCATCATCATCTTCTTGAAACCAAGGAAGATATTTACCCCATATCTTAATATCAAGCATATCATTAGGAAAACCAGTTATAGCAGAAAAATCAAAAGGAGAATACCTCAGAGATAATATGGAAGTAATTGAGTTTTCCATTGAAACCTTGTAAATTCACCAAAATGTGGAGTTTCCAAGTAAAAAATTAAACTGAAAAATATTCTTTAAAGAACTAAACGCCTATAGTTTTGTTCTCGCTCACCACCAAGAGCCAAAACGTGTCTTTTGTAATTAACCATGGAAAACAAAATTTTCAAATTTAATCCCAGGAAATGACACCAAAAAGACATTGTTCCTCAAGTTGCTCCTAGCTAGGGAACAATGTCAATGCACCTTACAAGGATTATTTAAATCATCCCCGCTTTGGGATTTCTTAGAAGAATCTAGAAGCTAGAGGAGGGAAACCCTCATGTATAAGATATTCAATAAGCTCATGTGCATTAAGAAATAAAATAAAGATTAAAAGGGGAAAGGTCATGCAAAACATGAATAAACAAATGAACAACAAACTACACAATTTATTTAATCAGAGAGGGCATCGTAATCTTCATTTCCCAAGTTATCAATTGAAAAGACGGGAGAAATAAAGGGGTTACTTCAAATATTAGTGTATAACATTTAAAGTAAAACAAATATAAGTCTCAATACTAATGGAGGGTGGAAGTCCATTAATATCTTAAACTTTGAAGAGTATGCGCTATCAACTGATGTGCACTATGCAGTTATCTAAATGTATTTTAAGAATATCTAAACAATCAATACCTAAAAGCATGTCGAGTGAGGTACATACCAAGCCACTATTTCAACATTAACTTCGGATATAAATCTTGTTATGCTAAATAAAGTAAAGATAAATGCAACTTCATGAAATAATTAATACCATTCATGAAATAAGCAGACATAACTAGAGGCTTAATGAAGATTAGAAAGTAAAATTTATAAAAATGTTGAACATGTCACATACATCAAATCATTAAATCATTACTTCCTAAACAGATTCTTGAAATACATATAAACAATTGATATGTGGATTTAGATAAACATAAGAAAATTAAAAACTTGGGATAATAAAGGAATGAATCCTCTTTTCATATATAAAGTATGCAGAATGTCACTACAGATTTTGTATGGTATTTACATACTCTTGGCTAGAACAAAGGCTAATCTTTGTTCCTTCCCCACCGACCCTCTTTATTCTTGAATGTTTCCTTTTATACTTTCTTGAATGATAACTTCCAACCTCCTTTGTGTAACTACTTTCCAATAATAGGAAAAAGGTAGTTGTTAAAGACTCCCATTTATTTTTAAATCATATTGCAAAGGGGAATAATCTTTTATAAATGACCATTATGAATTAACCTCAAGTCTTCTTGAAACCTTATCAAATATTGACTTATAGCCTTCCCATAAATATATTTTCCTTCTCTTCTCACAAAATTTTAAAATCAATTCTTAACTCCTTGAAAATGTCACTTGTCATTATTTCATTTTTATGAATGTTTTCAATCAATTAAACATATGACTTTGAATTCAACTCATTAATCCACCACTAGGATCAAACCATGCTTGATCATCCTTCTTTAAACTCTTTTGTTGAATGTGACATATAGAATATGTCAATGAACAACCCACTTGAAACATGTGACTTGTTGAATGATGTCCTTAAGGACATGAAGAGTGCTGATGTCTGCAAACAAGTGATAAAATATTGGAAACAAGAATCTTTGAATAACTACCTTGAATGCTTGTCCATCCATGACATTTAATTTGGGAATTTCCTTTGTCTCCTATCAATAACATGAAACATAACATAAGACAAACCTATTAAAAACTATTGTGAATGTTTTTAAAAGTAAATTTATTCATATATTTATAACATAAGTTTTATATATTTAAGCACAAGCATTTTTCGACAAATCCCTTTGCACAATCCAAAGGATTTTCTTTGGAGTGAAATGTTTCTTTCTACGTTAAACCCACTCGAATCATCCCATTCACATTACCTATTTCATCACATGTTGACTAATCAAACACATACCTACCCAAAACAAAGAATATTCTTCCCATAAATACTTCATGCTAAACTAATTACCTTCGATTTTTTCACTAATCAAACACATACCTACCCAAAACAAAGAATATTCTTCCCATTATTACTTCATGCTAAACTAATTACCTTCGATTTTTTCAAGATTGAATATAATGTAATAAAAATTTAAATGGATAATTTTAACCAAAAAATTATTTTAAATAACAATAATGGGTTAGGACTTCTAGAAATTAAGGGTTTTATCAAACTATGATAGATGTAAAAGAAACGTAAAATCTAAGTATAAAAACATATTAGATCTGATAATAAAGCCAAGATTTATCCATTCCTAAAAAAATCTCAGTCATAATATTCATACCCTCGTACCCTAATTGAAAGAAAATCATGGCTATATATGGTTGGGATATATAGGGTTTCGATATCTAAAAGGCATGGGACAACCATACACATTATTAAACACTAATAAGTACTTGTAAAACCACATAGGTGGTGAGTGCTTTTACTTCAAACCATCTCTTGCACCCATTTTAAATCTCAGATGGTTTTGTCCTGCTTGAAAATGAAGACGTAAAGAATGAAAATCTCACCTAATGTTGTTTATAAATCTATCTTGCACGTATCCCAAGAGCCAAGAGTCATCAACGGCTATTAATTTTTTTGGTTTAAATGTATGTGGTCTTTAAACATTTTTACCAAATCCAAAAGATCCAACCATCTCACATTAATCGAAATCAAATCTACAGGGAGAAAAGTTGTGTGAAGTTTAGGATTACCTTCCACATCCAAAGGGCCCCACCCTTTGTACCTGAAAAAATTACGAGAGATTTATTAAAGGCAAGTATAAATAATAATATATAATAATACAGTCTAAGTAGGCCTAATGGTTAAGAACATGTGTTTCTTCTTAAGAGGTCATAGGTTCAAATCCAGAGGGAGATAGGGTATGTACACCTTCATAGACTTTACCAGTCAAATCGTTGGGCGGAGGGGGGTCCCTTGTCCCACAAACAAGGGGGTCTCATACACCAATTTGGTGTGTTGGCTTGGTCATGACCTTAAAAATAGATTATTATTATTATTATTATGAAACTCATTAAATGACAACTCAAACAATAGTATAATTCTGGGTGACTTTGCTAAGTTATTTTAGTTTTTGGTCTTCGTAGTTTGGTTTAAAATCTCAAGATTACATATCACTATTATATATAATTATTAATATATTAATTCTAAATATATACATTGCCTAAATAATTTATACTTATTTATATATACTTTCTAATATACTATTTATAGTATAAACATATATACAATTTATACTATTAATATCATATATAATTATTTATAATTACATATAAATACATTTATTATAATATAAACAGATTAATATTATTTATAATTACATATAAATACATTTATTATTAATTGTTAGTATAATATAAACAGATTAATATTATATATAATTATTTATAATTACATATAATTACATTTATTATTAATTGATTTACACACTTACAGAGGTCCCATATCTAGCTTTTATTCATTAATTTATGAAATTAAATATTTTTCTAGGATAATTAAAATAAAAGCCAAATGTTAAAGATTAGCAAAATTTTGAAATTTTTAAAAGGGTTATTTTTAGCTACAACATTTGGCTCCCACTAGGGATGGTGTCTCCCAGCGAGGCACTGTTGAGATCAATTCCCGCTTTCGAATTTTGCCTCCCCTTTCTATTTTCCCAACTTCTTTTTTCCATTTCTTTTCCCCCTTCTATACCTACCCTCACTTCCCCTTTTATTTTCTCCCTTCTCTTTTCCCTTTCTAGTTACTATACTTAGTCATTTTTTAAAATGGTGGGTGTGCAAGTTAGTGGACTCGTGGATCTTCATCTCCATCCATACTCCCATATAAAGAGTCTGACCGACCACAATATTATTCTATACGTAACTGTTTCTACAGTCGTGGGTTCGTGGGTTCAAGCTTTCATATTCCAAGTTCTGTGATATCCATTTTTCACCCAGATATTCGTGATCTACATTATGACTGTCAAACTTATCGCAAGTACCGAGCTCCTAAATATTTCATTTCTTGTGCATCCAAGTCTGACCGACCACTCCCAACACTTAACCTATTTTCTATCATTTACAACTGCGGGTTAGTGGGTTCCTAGGTTGGCGAGTTCACAAAAGTTCCCAAACCCTAATCTCTCTCGTCCATCCCTATCACCTTAGTTATTTTCCCAATACGCATTTAGTATGGTTTAATGCTAATAATTCATCATGCAGGTTCAATAAATATCGTCATTAATAAGCGAAGGGCTCGAGGATATTTCTCATTAAACCGCATTAAAGAATGATTTGTTGAAGATTATATTATTGTTATCTCTCTCAAGCACGCATTGAAAATATTATCTGGATTGAAGGAACACTCTTGTCAACTTATGGTCGCAGCAGCTTGACAACAATTTTGCAGTCATACTTTGAATATTTTTGGGCGTTTGGACTAGAAATTCCAGTGGTCTAGAGTGTATTCTTACTATCCATCCCCTTTTTCTCATAAGGAAATGATCTAGACATTCGAAATTTCTCGTACAGGGTGTGTCCCTGAGGTTTTCGAATGCAAGGAACAGATTGCTTGATGCATTGAGAAATACATACTGAGTCAACAGATTATTAAACTTCAAGACCATTATCCCATCTCTCTTTCATCCCAATTGTTCTATAAGATGTTGAAGCTCCTTGAGCCAACACTTACTTTCAAAGGAGAGGATTGCAGGGATTTCTTGAAAAATCATGAAAATGGCCTGGACCTATTGCCCGATTTCTTGGAGAATCTTGCGGTCGTCCCTAAAGACATTACCAGGTTGTAGGTCGACTCGTTCAAAAACCCCTTTCAATAAATTGCTTGGTTGTTCACTAGGGTGACAGGGCAAGAAAGTACCGCCAACATTTCACGTATGATTCTTTATATCTTATATTTTACAATCAAAGAGAAAGCTATTTTGGATCGGGGAAAACTGATTTCCATTGAAATCTCCTCCCAATTGTCAGAGTACAAAAAAGACAAGAAATTATTTATGACTTCTTATTTGGTGTTTGTGATAGCATATTGTTGTCAATTTCCTAAATTGTTTATCTGTAAGAGGGTGAACTATGAACTTGACCCAGTTATCTTCTGGTACCAAGTGTTGTGGAGACACAAAGATTCTTTGCATTTCTATGAAATTTTCAATGATTTTGTCTCTGTTTTCAAAGGATTATTATTTGGAAAAGATACCCCCAGAATATCCAACCAGGTAAATAAATTACTAGATAAAAATGGGACGTTGGAGCAAATGGAAAATCACAATGTTATCGGGATTTTCGGTTCTAAGGAAAAGCCCTCCTTTCTTCCATGCCATGTATCTAATAAAATGTTTATTACGGAAGTCGCAAGGCAGTATAATATCTAGCTGCACTTTTTTCATGAGAAACAAATAAAGCAATTCATACCCTTGCCTTAGAAAATTGGGGACTTCATTTTTAGGAATATAGACAAAATAGATGAATTTTCAAACCACTTCCACAATCTGAATCTAAAATATGATGAAAATATAAAAGGGTTTGACCCTAATGAAATTTTCATGGAACATATGTTGGTAGTAGGATTCAGCAATTCATTTATCCATATTGTTCTGAGTGAAGAAGAAGATAATAACTTAGGTGCTCCTGCTCACAATGTTGGTGACTTGGAGACAGTACTTAGTACTAATGAATTTTACAAGCAAACAGGAAAGGGTCCCAGGGAGAAGAGCGCCCAATCCCCAACTGTCACTCCTAAGACTACCACATCTCGAAGAAATGCTCCATCAGCCACCCAACCAGGAAAGTTACAAACACTAGTTCTAGTAGCGGAGGAGAAAATAATCCTCCGTCGGAAAAAATCGAGAGCTCGCACAAGCTTCCTCTAAGAAAAAAGAGGAAAAATGTTATGCAAGAGGAAGAAGACCACTGCATAGAAAGTGGCATCAATAGATTTTCCCTTGAATACATGGAGCTCGATTCGGATACCGAGAATATGTTTCCCACAATGGATCAACCAAGGAACACGACCAATTAGAATTCATCATTGGAAATTATTGAGAATGAGACCTTCAATGAGGAAGAGTCACTTGCTTTTTCAGAGCGTTGTCTTTGATAGGGAATCCAAGAAATGTATTGTTGAGAAAGGTTATGTGAAGAATAAGAAAGGAAAATATCGTCATAGGTTGACCTAAGAGATATGTGGCCTTCCTAGATTTCTAGAATTCACGGAGCAACCGAGGATTCTCTGGATGACTCCATTTGTGATCTTGAAGTGGAAAACATGAAATTGAAAGAAAGGATCAAGGAACTAGAAGACGCCTTAATGCTTCTTCCACTTATTTCCAGTACTTTGAGAATAGTCTGACCCACCACACTCGCTTCTAAATTAAAGGGATCATCAAGCCTACTTACATCATCCAGGAGCTATGTGGAAAGAAATATTAAGAAAAGAATGGCATTGATCACAGAGGCATGGGAAACTCCGAAAAACATTACTTATTTTGGATCGAGGACGCATGCCTTGCACGAGTATTTGCAAGCTGACCGGAAAAATGAAGAAGGTTTTTACCTTGATGTTGTACTACCCTTTGGAAACAAAGTTTCCAACATGACAGAACTAAGGAGAAGAGAGGAGGATCTTCCCTCCCCAAGTCTAATAAAACAATTAAACATGTGTTGGACAGAAAAGATACAAAACTTAAATAATATTGTTCAAGCATGCAGTGAATCTATATTAAAGAGGGAATAATTATTCAAGAGGCTCACGGAGATAGACTTAGCCGGGAGTACTAACGAATTACAAGACCCCAAACTAATTCTCAACTCGATATTCCTCACAAAGCAATAGTTTGAAGAACAAGTTGACATTTTTAAAGGGTTGTCAGTTGAAAAATTATATGGTATACTTGAATATGATGAGGATGACATAGAAAATTGGCTAGTGTACTACTCTATGAAAAATTAGGACATTGAAGAAGAATTACATGGAATTTACCTTGATCTGGGAGACTTGGAGAGTGAGTTGTTCAACATCAAAATCCAACATGAAATCAATGTGGCACTAATGAAAAGTTATATTAAAGAATGGTTCAAGAAAGATATCGACAAATTGACTAACAAGGGGAAAGAAACAGTTGAGACAGTTCTTGTAACCATTAATTAAGACAATAAAAGGACACTAGCAATCAAGTGAAGACACGAGAGACCATCATAGTAAGTTTATACTAATCACATCTTTCTTTCTTTATCAATTCCTTTATCTAGTTACTTCACTTCTTTGAATAGAAAGGTTTAACCGAAGACTGATAACTTCTCTTTTCTCCTTACCAGGTCTTGTTTTTTTTTTACCGCCCACCATATTCCTTCTAAACGCTTCATTCTTGTGTATATTTTCTTTATGGTTAGCGGGAGCCCCACTCCTAGTCCTTAAGAAAAACGCATTTTAAATTTCGAAGAATATGTAACACACTATATATTTTTTAGAAATTTCAAGAGAGCTATTTCGAGATTAGTTTTGACTGTGCTTTGTAACTCTGAGTTTTGAATATAAAGTATTTGAGATTGATCTATCATTATCTTTATTTGAGCTTCCCATGTGTCCACTCTATTAAAGTTCTCTTATGCATGTGGATCATCTTCTTTTTATTTTTATGTGATCAGAAATATTTATTTTAAACTATGATGGATGTGAGAAAATTTTGCTTATTTTCTTTAAATGTGTGAAAGTGTGTGGTTCCTGGTCCATTCTCAGGAAATTTCTTTAAAAAAGAAAACAAAAAATTCTCCATATATATTTCTTACAATCTTTATATTTCTTTGATTACCACGATGGACTTCTGTCAAGTCCTATATTCAGAATATCTAGAATCCCAAGAAAATCTTAAAGTAAAAAGGAGTACCACCTCTATAAAAATGCAAGGGGATTTACATCCTCATGAGGTTTCTGTTTCGGTCCTAACAGATTCAAGCGTCAACACTTTTAGCAACCATATTGGGGAATGAACTGAAATTTGGAACCTGGTCTAGCATTTCTGAAAAAACATATGACTTTGCCCCAGGCTGATCAACCCCACTTGAAAATTGGATTGAATAATCAATGAATCATCTTACACAGTTATACAATCTGGTAATAACAATATCCAAGACCCAAGAAGAGTCATAAACATCATGAAATATCTTAGTCTAAGAAGAATAAATATAAATTATCCAAAGACAGAGGAGAGAAGAGTGACAAGATCGAAGAAACCAAAGGCTAGCTAGAGCAGCACAAGGACAAGGTCAGGATTGAAACTGGACAAATATAAAGGACCCATTACCAGAATTAAAAGTAAGAAACTATGTATTCTATGGAGAGAGAACCATATTCCTGGAACCTCTCTGGATATGGATGAAATAAATGAACAACCGCGAGACGAGCATCATGAGGAGAAACAAGGAGGTGGAATAGATGCTGCAAGAAATCAAGAAAACCTAAGGTTTGAAAATCAAAGAAGAATAAGAGATTGCCTGTTGAATCTTTTAGGTGAGCAACATGATCTCCTTTTTCTCCCCAAGTGTACCTTAAAGGAATTTTCGGGAGACAGAGCAATCAATGCAAAGAGGCATTTGCACTTATTTATTGATGTTTGTGATTTTCACAGTGTTGAGTATGATGATGTCATGGTAAGGTTATTTCTACAAACCCTATCAAGAAGAGCATATGAATGGAATACGACATTTCCCAGTAGATCAATTCACTCATTTAATGACCTCGAAGCCATGTTCCTGACTATGTTCGTCAGTCCAATTGCTTATCATACCCTTCTCATGGATTTCACCTAGATTGGATTGAGGAAGAATGAAATAATATGATATTTTAATCTAGAGTTCAATAAAACCTTAAGTAAAATTCCATAAGATAAAAGACCAAATGACCCAGTTGTGCTTGGGTGTTATAAGAAGGTAATGCCCTCGAATGTGAAATATGCTATCAGAACATCCCAAATGGATACTTTGGAGGAGGCAATGACTAAATCCATTGAGATGGAAGAAATCATGATTGAAATGGGTGTCTACCCCGACATCATACCGAGAAAAGTATAAAGGCAGCTGGGAGGATTAAGTATTGATAAAAGAGGAGCTTCTAGTTCAATAAAGAACGAATAATTGAAGCCACAATTGGCCCAAAATCAAACAATTGGAGGAGGATTTTTCAAGGGAACCATACGAGACGTAAAGGTTGACCCTGTGGCGGCACAAGAAACTAAGCAAAGAATTGAAATTGCACAAATGAATAAAACTATCAAACAAATGCAAAATGAGATAAACAGACTAAGGAGGGGAGACAATTATGTGGAAAATATGAGGATTCCAGTCCCAGAACAAAGAAGGAACCCTCCCCAAGAAAACAGAGTGAGGTTTGAAAACAAAGATAATCTGCAAAGACCAAGGGTTCCCAAGCATCCTACTCCCAATGCAACTATTTTGGATGATGTGTATGATGAGAAAATAGTTGAGAAAGAGAACTATTACTCACTTGATGAAAGTTACGAAACTATGCATATGGACGGATGCGAGACTTCCATGTATATATTTTAAGAAGGAGACAACGACCCCAACTCGCAAGAAAATGTCGCCAAGACAAGAGGATTTGTAAATAGATTCAAGAATAAGAATGACTCTGAAAACGAAAACCAAAAAGATAAAGAAAAACCAAATGATAAAGTGACGGATAGCGTTCGAAGTAAAAGGAAACACCAGACGTCAAACTCCACTCAGATGACATATAATGTCGTAGAGGACTTAAGTAAATTAAGGATAACTCTACCTTTTACAGAAGTGGTGAAGATTCCCCAATAAAGAGAAAACATTTTGAAATTGTTGGACGATCCATCTGAAAGAGAAGAAGTTGTTGTTACCAATCGAAAACAAATCCAGAACCAATCAACTGCCAAGTTGAGAGGTAAAAATCCTCCCTTTTACATTTCAATTAAAAATCATGATGTTGAACTACATAATTGTTTAGTTGACACTGGCATGACAAATAATATCATGCCACTGGCGTTCATGGAGGAGTTGGTCAAGATTTGCACCAAGTATTACAAAATTGGTGAAAGTATATATGCAATTGATTCTAAAAAAGTGCCATCTTATGGAGAAATTAGGGACTTTTATGCTTGGACCACAACAGCCCCCCATATTATTATAGTTTTCAATATTATTGTGGTATACCTTCCTCCGGCATATGGAGTTGTTCTGGGAAGATATTTGTTGGCCCTTGACCAAGTTTTGAGGATTCTTGGTCATGTTTGACCTATTTTTGAGACTTCAACAGGTTGTCGAAGGCAAAGCACAAGACAAAGCAGAGATCACGGGATCTCAACCCATTTTGGGGCCCTTTTTGGGTTTTGGTCTTATGTAATGGGTATGGAAATGTCATCTCATGGTTTTTACCCATGCTTAGGCCTATTTTGTATGTATAAATAGATGCTAAGGAAATGTAGTCAATACGAATGGCTAAGTGCCCTTTGACTAGATGCAAGTGAATGTTTGTCGCTTAATGCAAAGCTAGAGGCTTTGTGCATACTATGTGTTAAGACTTGCAGAGCTAAGTGCAAGTGATTATAAGAAGATGGTGTGCAGACTGTGTAAGAAGGCTTTGTGTTGTGACCTAACTCAGGGAAGGAGGATCTGGTGAGGCACGTGCAGATCTCATGTCCTATGCGAAGTGGGTCTTGTGGCTCTGTGCATTGAATGAAGATAATAAATAAGAGAAGAGTTGGTGGACGTAGCCCCAAGGTGGGGGTGAACCATGTACATGTTGTGTTTCTATGCTTTGTGCGATGTATTGATGTGTTTATATGTTTACTTGCTTAGTGTTTTAATATAGATGAATGATAGATAGATCTGTTGATTCTTAGTGCTTAATAATATGTATGGATGTTAGATCTGACTTATGTACATATGCTTAGTGATTAAATACCTTATATCTGAAGGAATACTATGATACTCTATAATTAGGGTTTAATTGTGTTGTAACTAAGACTAGATATCGATGAATGTTAATTGTTG
This sequence comes from Picea glauca, assembly GCA_000966675.3. Taxonomy (NCBI): domain Eukaryota; kingdom Viridiplantae; phylum Streptophyta; class Pinopsida; order Pinales; family Pinaceae; genus Picea; species Picea glauca. The sequence continues at coordinate 429,289 of JZKD02S2208163.1, forward strand.
AGTGCCTTGTTAAATGTTAGAATCACAAATTTGTGTCCCAGCTAAGGTTGCAGACATCTGAGTCCTGCAACCACCCCTGTCTCTACCTCGGGTGAGACTTCATCTGCTTCGTAGGTGTTTCTGAAAGGGTCGGTAGTTAGGGTTTTGTTGGTGTGTTGATGAAAGGGTCGATAGTTAAGGTTCTATTGGTGCGTTGTTGTAGCATTGAACCCTGGGTTTGCCCCTATTCCAACAAATGGTTCTATTGTCGGGACCTGAAACTATGATTGTTAGGAACTGAGGAGAAAGAAGCTTTGTGTGATGATCTGACCGAAAATTGTGAAAGCTCTGTGCATAGATATGTCGCTCTAGTGCGCATTATTCTACTCGATCTGTGAAGTTATGTGCTAAGAAAAGAAGTCAAAACTGAAGAAAGAGGTAAGATTTGCAAGCTATGTGCTCTAATAAAGGTAAGAATAGTGAAAAATTTTAGATCTGGAAGCTTTGTGCTCTGTTGAAGATAAGATTAGTGGAATTTTTTGTTTCTAGAGTATGGATCTAGGTATGTTTCATAAGATTTGTCCTAGCTGGAAAACTAGGGCATTGATAGAAGAAAGAATATTTGAGATGAGTAGATCTGATAAGAATAGTGAAAGAAATGCTATACCTATGCATAGAGAGAATGTTTGGACCAACAAATGGATGCAGGATCCTAGAAAGAATTTTTTGCAGGTTAGCTACCATGATCCTAACGCGCAGTCCAGGAAAAGTTGGGGATCATTTAAGAGAAAGAGAGGATTAACCCTTTGTTACAGTTGCAGAAAATCGAGACATCTGGCTAAGGAATGCCCTGATAGAAGACCTAGTTTCCTCTGCTGCAAATCTATGGACCATGATGTTTTCGATTTCTCTAGAATGATTGCTAAGGTTGAAAGAATGAATATGAACCAAGAAAACCCTAAGGCAGATACAAAAACTGAGATTATGGCAGAACCCCGGAAAGAATCAAAGAAAGTATTGCTACAGATGAAAGAAACCCTGAATGACCACCGACATATCAGCTTATCAGAGATCTTTAAAGACAAAGAGTGCATAGAAGAAAGAATAGGAGACTTTGACATTGACTGTGTTCTGGATAAGGAAACATAGGTGAATATCATGACAGAAAGAACTTGGGAACTTTTAAGGGAGCCTGCTATGATTCCTTTATTGGGAGTAATAGGATTATTCAGAGGAAAGTTGATAACCCTATGTGGAAGACTTACCTAGATATCTATGAGTGCTCATGGAACTTTGACAGAGGAAGAATTTGAATTTGTTAAATTTATTGAGAACAACACTCCATTTGCTATGTTACTAGGGAAACCTTGGATTGAAGGAGATCAAGCTAGAAGGAAGGAAGAAGAAGCCTTCGAACAAAAGAAGAAAGAGTTGAAAGATTTCATGACTAGGAGTATCACACACTTGATTGAAGAACATGAGAACCAAGAAAATCTATTTAAAACCAAATACTTGGATGTCGAATTAGGAAGAACACTAGAAGACTCGCATAATACTGAAGTACCTATTCCAAATACAGATGAAGTATTAGCCCTTATTTCTAGGAAAGAATTTCACCAACGAGAAGTTACTCTGCCAAAAGAAGATAAGAATCAGAATGGAAAAAGGAATTCTGAGACAAAGCTCACCGGAAAGAAGGCTAGAAAACTAAGTAAGAAGAGAGCTAAGATCGAAAAGTTACAGAAGGTTCCAGAGGGAACTTCGCATAAGGAAAATTTGCAAAATTGGAACTTCGTCGGGATATCAGAACTGCATCATATGGCACTTCACCGAGGGGAAGCAATATAGTCGTTGGAAATAGTATAACCATTTTACCGACAGACCTAATGGGTAGAAAGGCATTTATGATCAGAAATTTCACCACCAGATCGTTGGGACCGCACCATAATGGACATAATTGATTTAATGAAGGCTTCTCAACCATTGCAAGAGATTTTTTGCCAAGTTATCTATTTATCCCATCGCACCACGCAAAAATAACATGATACACCTGGACCCATCAGAAGGAAGAAGACTGGAGAGGTCCAAGATTTAAGCAGCACCTCAGGAAAGACTGCTTCAGTATCACCTAACCGAGGGGGTGATGAAAAAGTAGAATAAATAAATGGCAAAGCTGTTGAACAGAAGACAAGCGAAGTAACACCGTCGAGAGATGAGGTTGATCCCCTGAAGAAGAGGAAGGTTTCTCCCCCAAAACCTTCTTCCTGGAAGAAATCGAAAGCCATCGTGACCAAGATGAAGAGTGTGCTCACTACCAATGAATTTGACTTCATCATAGCAGCTCTAAACGACGCTTCGTTGTAAATCATAGAGAAAAAGGAATCCAAGCAGGAGAAAATGTATGATAGAATTGAAGTCAAACTCTGAGGGGTACAACAAGCCCTTCAGTCCAACCGTGCAGTTTCCACTGCGCCCCTGCCATCAGGAGAACCAGAGTTGGGAGATGAGCCAGCCCAACTCCACCGACTAGCAGATGCAACTGAATCTCGCCTTCATCACGCACAAGAAGAAACAAAACAAGCCACCCAGACCTTGAAGCAAGTGCAAGGTGTAATCATAAAGCAACGCAGATTTTCAGAATAGGAGAAGGTTGCTCTCCAGGCAAAGTTTGAAGAAGAGAAAGTACAAATGCAACAAGAAAAAGAACATTTGCTCACAGAACAACTCAAAGTGAAAGAAGCAGTCAACAAAGCACTCCACTCTATGAAAAGATTAGAAACACAGGTAGAAGACCGAGTCATGCATCAAGTAGAGCATATTTCATAAGCTATTTAGTAGCTACATCAGAGAAGAGCAGAATTAGAGCTCCGCACAGTGCCTAGCACCCCACAGGATGTGAGGGACCAAAGAGAAGCAACTGCCCAAAGCACAGTTGAGAGAATAAAGGCCCTTGCCATGGAATACAAGAAACTGAGTGATCACAGTGCCCAGACCTATGAGAAACTCATGGAGAATACAGAATTGAAGGCACTGGAGGCGCAGCTCCAAGAGGTGAAGTATCAAGCAGAAACAATACACGCATAGTTGAAGCCCCTATCAATTGTGGAAAGAATGAAGTGATCCCAAGAGTAGCACACTGCCTAGTAGCAGGTCCACACTATTCAAAGAAGAGTTATGGAAGTAACACAGAGGCTCCAACCTGTACAGGATGAGGCTTACCAACTGTTCACAGAGATCGAAAGCCGAGGAGAAAAACTGGAGAAAGTCGTCACTGTAGCTGAACATCCCCTAGAGGGACTTGTCAATGAAGAAATCATCCAAGAGTTCGTTGAATAGGAGGTCATGGCACAACAACAAGTCAAAGTAGCTCAAGCCAATATCGAGGCTTTTGAAGCATAACTGATCAGATTAGAGTGACTCGGGACGGGTCACAGGTGAGTGTTGGGGGCATGTTGGCCCTTGACCAAGTTTTGAGGATTCTTGGTCATGTTTGACTTATTTTTGGGACTTCAACAGGCTGTCGAAGGAAGATCGTAAGACGAAGCAGAGATCGCAGGATCTGAGCCCCTTTTAGGGCCCTTTTCGGGTTTTTGGATTATGTAATGGATATGAGAATTTCGGCCCATGGGTTTTACCCATGCTTAGGCCTATTTTGTGTGTATAAATATATGCTAAGGAAATGTAGTGAGTACGAATGGCTAAGTGCCCTTTGACTAGATGCAAGTGAATGTTTGTGGCTTAGTGCAAAGCTAGAGGCTTTTTGCATACTATGTGTTAAGACTTGCAGAGCTAAGTGCAAGTGATTGTAATAAGTTGGTGTGCAGACTGTTAGAATATGAAGGATGTGTGCTTGTTTTACCATTTACAATACCCTTGTCACCCAACCATAGGCTGAATCCACCCTCTGAGCACCTTAACCTTGACTGAGAATTACTCCGAAAGAAAACCCTAGGCTAGATAGCCAAACAAGGTGTAGCCCATATTCCTACAAGGATAACGCACCAACAATAGTTGATCAGATAGTCCAAACCCTAGCCAAGAGATAATCCAAGCCAACACCGAAAACTGGTTGCTGCAGCAACTGCACCTACAGCTCTCCTCCACACGTGTGTACCAAATTGGGAACTGCAAAACCAGTTGTTGCTCTGCAATTCTGAGATGTGACAAATGAGAACTAGTGCCCTGTATTTATAGTGGTTCTGGAAGACTTACTGGGGCCGACTTCTCCTTTTGGGTACCTGTCTGTTCAGTATATTATTATTATTTCGGGTTGACTTCTTCTCTTGGAGGCTAATAACCTAATATAAATTATCTTTTTGAGCCGACAAGACTTCTAGTGTTATTAGCTAACTTATTAGGGTTTTCTCTTGCTTCCCGGAGTCTTCTATTCTCATCAATTTTACACGTGGAGGTAAATACCTCCCGCAGCTACCATAATATCAACACTCCCTCCTAGCTAGGGAGGTATTACAGGTAA
>JZKD02S2208163.1:434349-463526 GCA_000966675.3 Picea glauca
AGAGAATGTATAAACCCTAAGGAATGCATGTCCCTGATTGTTGAGCCTGGACATTTCCCCACCCTGGGCCATTCCTCCTACACTAATCAAAGTGCACCCTGGAGAGAATGTATAAAACCTAAGGAATGACTTTCTGGACCATTTCCTCTATTAACCACAAGAGGAAAAGACTTCCCTACATCAACCTCCAAAACATACCATTCCTCATGTTAACCACAATGAGAAATCGTTGTCTGGCGAGGCGTGCCAGTCTTCTTGAGTAACCCTCAAGAAGAGAGACTGTCGTAGACCACTCACCATGTTAACCATAATGGGAAGTAGTTGTCTATGATACATCAACAATCTAGACCATTTCCCATGTTAACCATAATGGGAAATCGATGTTCATCAGAAGTCTCAATCCACTTTCCGAACAGGGAAGCTTCTATCCAAAATGGCCTATTTTTCAATTTTTAAAATGAATGTCTTCAATAATATTTTCAGTGCTCCCTCCCAACCTGGGAGTCATCTCTTACTTTTTCAATAAGGAATTTGTTTCCACGAGCTCTAGCTTGAGTACGCAAACTCTTTCATCTTGGATAGAAGCTTTACCAAAAATGTATGATTATCTTCTCATCTGTGGAGATATGTATTGGAGAACCATGTTCTCCTTTCTAGAATTCATTACGGATAATGTAATTCTTGATTTCAAATGTAATTTAGTCTGGAACACTTGTGAAGGATTTATGTAGCTCTGAACAATAGAGTATATCATTGTTGGAAAAATTGGAACGTATCCATGTGGCACTTCTTCTGTCATCATGAGATCTGATCTACTAAGTAGTCATCTTGATGTTATAGGGAATCTTCACCATGCTTCTATTGTGTGTTGGAGGTTCTCCACTAAGTTATCTTCTTCCATCTGCATACAAGAGTCTCTTTCTGGTATGCCTCAAATTCTTAAGATTGCTCTTCATATGCTCTTTATTCAATTTTTCTAGAGAACATTCTTTGCATTCATCTTATGTAGAACTCCAACTTATGGATGTTATGGATGATATAATGACTCATGCAGAAATAAGTCTGGCTTACTGGAACAAGTAATCATCATATTCATCTCCCTCCATCTAGGAGAACCTCTAGTTCTAGATCTTCACAATGCTATCATTCATAAGTCTTCCATACACTGTTCTTTATCACAACTTTCAGTTCCTCTGCTTGATTGCTTTTATTGAGTTTATATCAGGCTGACAATCTTATGATTCTCGATACAATGACTGGTTGTTCTGGCTTCTCTTTATTTCTTGGAATCTTCATGTTCTTCCTCGTGTTTATCTCTTGGGACCATGGAGTAGGTTCCATTCCCTAAAGATTCCATTTCTTTCTTTCATCATAGGATCATGGATGTGGATGGAAAATCAAGAATACTTAGAGGCTTTTCTTCGAAGAAGTCTTCTTCTGCGATTGAACTGAACACGTACTGTCTTTTATGGCTTCTATTGTGGATATATACTTCATCATTTTCAATGGATCATAGGATTATCTCCCTCCTAATTCTTGCTTCATGTATGAGTGCATATAATCGGCTCCCTCCATCTAACAGAATCCACACTTCCATCTGCATCCTTATTGTCTTATGCAATATATAATTGGTTGTCTTGTCTAACAGAGTCCATGCTTCTGTCTTGTTGTCTTCTACAAAATGTCATAAGTCTTTTTCCAATTTCCTCTTGATTGTTGACTTCTTTCTGTCTTTGCTTCTTCTAAGTCTCTTCATGATTGATTCGGCTTATCTTGCAATAGCTTCCACATGATTTGTATTTCATCCTTTCATGTGTATTATCTAATGATATCCATTTTCATCTTGTTTGTTCTTCCATAGGTATAGTTCTTCTTGGAACACATTATATTCCAAGAGATAGATATACAAGATATGTACAAAGATGATGCAAGCAAGATATGTACAATAAATAAGAAGAGTGTTGTTATCTTTTAGAAGAAGAAGTCTCTTCCATCCTGCTTAGTCTTCTTTGTAGGTTCCTTTTCTTCAGCAATTGATGCTCTGTGTTTCTCCTTCCTTTTATTTAGCTTGGGACAATGATTCTTGTAGTGACCATACTTTCAACAGTTGAAGCATTGTACTTCTGAAATGTCTTTCTCTTGATTTGTCTTCCTCCTTGAACCAAACTTCCTTTTGTTCTTGAAGTTCTTGAATCTTGTTGTGAAGTCTTGATCATCTTACTTCTTTTGGGGTTTTCTCTTTTGCATTGATCCTTGATTCTTCTTGAGCACATCAAGTCAAAAGTTCTTCAAATGTCAGATACTCCTTCCTTGTGTTCATGCTTGTGGAAAATGCATCCCACGTCTTGGGAAGACCATTGAGTACTATGTTTACCAATTCCTTCTATGAAGTGATCTCTTCAATAGCTTGTAGTTGATCTCTTAACTGGGAGATCCTTAGAAAGTATGATGTTATGTTTTCATCATCATTCATATTCATGTCATGGAGCTTATTCTTCAGACTCATAACTTGTCCAATGTTTCTGACTGAGAAGAGATTTATTAGGGAATCATACATCTTCTTAGATGAGTCAAGATGGGAGATGTATGGTATCAAGTGTTCTTTTATAGAATCCACTATGATACTCATGGAATTGATGTCAACATCTTTGAACTTCTCCATAGCTACAACATTATGTGGTTCCTTCTCTTTTCCTTCTTCAAACTATGGTTTCACGATATTTCCTTTCATGATATTCAACACTTTATTCTTGGCAAGGATGAGTTCAATCCTTGTCTTCCACGCTCTAAATTTAGAGGCTCCATCTAACTTGTTCTCAAAATTCATAGAGTTAGTTATGGATGCTTGACTTGGTCAACCCTAGATTTCACCAAAAATTCAAACTTCACGTCTTGGCTTTCTGAGAGTATCAGGAGATGCGCTAGGCTAGAGAACACTGATCTATCTAGAGATTAGGTCAATCTATTCACTTAAGGTGCCTCAACAAGAGGTTTAGGGTTTCTACAACTGCTCCTGCTAGTAACCCTAGCGATAGTGTCTTTGAAGCTACTTATGCTAGTAACCCTAGCGGCAGTTCCTCAGCGAGCTCAATATCCTAGCAGTTATGTTTCCTTCTAGCGTTTAGACTGAATGAAGGAGGGGTGGGCCCATAACATGTTAGAATATGAAGGATGTGTGCTCATTTTACCATTGACAATACCCTTGTCACCCAACCATAGGCCGAAGCCACCCTCCGAGCACCTTAACCTTGACTGAGAATTACTCTGGAAGCAAACCCTAGGCTAGATAGCCAAACAAGGTGTAGCGCATATTCCTCCAAGGATAGCGCACCAACAATAGTTGATAAGATATTCCAAACCCTAGCCAAGAGATAGTCCAAGCCAACACCAAAAACTGGTTGTTGCAGCAGCTGCAACTCTCCTCCACACGTGCGCACCAAACTGGGAACTACAGTGCGCACCAGTTGTTGCTCTGCAATTCTGAGATGTGACAAATGAGAACTGGCGCCCTCTATTTATAGTGGTTCTGGAAAACTTACTGGGGTTGACTTCTCCTTCTGGGTACCTGTCTGTTCAGTATATTATTATTATTTATGGCCAACTTCTTCTCTTGGAGGCTAATAACCTATTATAGATTATCTTATTGAGCCAACAAGACTTCTAGGGTTATTATCCAACTCATTAGGGTTTTCTCTTGCTTCCTGGAGTCTTCTATTCTCATCAAGTTTACAAGTGGAGGTAAATACCTCCCGCGGCTACCATAATATCAACACAGACTATGTAATAAGTCTTTGTGTTGTGACCTAACTCAAGGAAGGAGGATTTGGCGAGGCGCGCATTAATCTCTTATCCTATGTGGAGCGGGTCTTATGGTTATGTCCATTGAGTGAAGATAATAAAGAAGAGAAGAGTTGGTGGACGTAGCCCAAGGGTGGGGATGAACCACGTACATGTTGTGTTGCTATGCTTTGTGTGATGTATTGATGTGTTTATATGTTTACTTGCTTAGTGCAAAAATATAGATGAATGATAGATAGATATGTTGATTCTTAGTGCTTAATAATATGGATGGATGTTAGATATGACTTATGTACATATGCTTAGTGCTTAAATACCTTAGATCTGAAGGAATATTGTGATAATATGTAATTAGGGTTTAACTGCATTGTAACTAAGACTGGATATTGATGAATGTTAATTGTTGAGTGCTTTGTTAAGTGTTAGAATCATAGATCTATGTCCCATCTAAGGTTGTCGACATCTGAGCCCTGCAACCACCCCTTCCTCTACCTCGGGTGAGACTTCATCTTCTTTGCAGGTGTTGCCGAAAGGGCCAGTAGTTAGGGTTTTGTTGGTGCGTTGTTGTAGCGTTGAACCCTGGGTCTACCCCTGTGCCAACAAGATTGCATATCCATTATCGAGGGATATATAATGAATGATGGAAGTTGCATGATGATGCCAGGCAAAGAAGGAGCAATTATTAAGGTGCCCCATGAACCCAGGAAACCCTTCTCTTTCAAGAAGAAGGATAATGAATTAATGGAAGATTATATAGATGTATGGATTGGAAACTATGTTATCCTAGATATGGAACATAATGAAATCCTAGAGAAAGTTCAATATACGAAGAATCAAGTATGTTTGTTTGAAGGCTATTGGAGGATTTCATTCGATGGAGCTTGTTCAAACTCTGGGAGTGGAGTTGGAATTATTCTTATGAGTCCAAGTAAGATTGTGCATCCACATGCTATTAGACTAGAATTTTCATGTACTAATAATGAGGCAGAATATGAAGCCTTGATCAGGGGATGATCCTTGCAAAATAAATGAAAATAGAACATTGAATTGTGACGAGCGACTCCAATTTGGTGATTAATCAGGTCACCCAGAGGTATAAAATCAAGAAGAAAAGACTTAATTTATATTTCAAAAGAGTTAATTAATTGATGGAATCTTTCAGTTCTTTCATTCCAAGGGACAAGAATCATAAGGAAGATTCATTGACCTTGGAGGCCTCATTGTCAAACCCAGATGATATACAAAGCAAAACATATTTTCAAGTAGAACAAGCATTCCAACCTTTTGTGCTCGATAACATGGAATATTTGAAAGTGTTTAAGAATGTGAATAGATGGAAAACAAATTATTGAACGATGATGATAATGAATACGATCACATGTATGATGTCCCTAAAGATTGTATACAATCTAAGTCTATTTTTACAAAATATGATCATGCTAAGAATCTCCTGGAAGAAGTTTCAATTCGAAAAGTGCAAGAAACAAGAAACGTCAATATTGGAACTGACAGTTCCCCGAAATATGTCAACTTGGGAATTGATTGCACAACTAAGGAAGTTGATCAATATGTTTCATTTTTTAAAGAATACATTGATGTGTTCACATGGAACTATGATGATTTGAAAGCTTATGATAAAACAATATTCCAACACATCATTCATTTGAGAGAAGAAGCAAAACTTGTCAAGCAAAAAATAAGGATGATGAACCCCAAACTGAAACCTATGGTAAAGATTGAATTGGAGAAATTAAAGAAGTCTAGAATAATTTATCCCATTAGACATTCCAATTGGCTTTCAAATCCTATGATTGTAAGAAAAAACATCAAGGAAATCTGGGTTTGTGTCGATTTAAGAGATCTTAACAAAGCAATCATTAAGGATAACTTTTCTTTACCTAATATGGAATTCCTTCTCCAGCAAGTCACTGGATCAACCTATATGTCCATGTTGGATGTTTTTCTGGATATAATTAAGTCTTGGTGGCTAAGGAAGATGGGGCAAAGACAATGTTCATCACACCTTGGGAGACATATGCATATGATAGAATGCCCTTTGGTTTGAAGAATGTTGGAGCCACATTTCAGAGGGCCATGGATCATGCATTTAGTGGGTTGATAGGAAAATTTATGGAAAACTATCAATATGAATTGATAGTGCATTCAAAAACAAGGGGTGATCATATCCATCATTTGAGAAAAGTTTTTTACAAATGTAGATTATATGGTGTCTCTCTAAATCCAAAGAAATTATTATTCATTGTAACTCAAGGAAAACTATTGGGTCATATTGTGTGCAAGGAAGGGATTTATATAGATCTAGAAAGAGTTAAAGAAATAAATGAACTCAACCCTCCGTCATCCAAGAAAGGAGTTCAATTGTTTTTCAGCAAGATCAATTTTGTGTGAAGGTTTGTTCCTGACTATGCAGGTATTGTAAATCTGATCAATTTATTGTTGAAAAAGGAGTAGAGGTTTGAATGGATAGTGGATACCCAAGAATCCTTCAATAATATCAAAAGAGAAGTTACTACAGCTCCAATCCTCATTAGTCTAGATTTTCAAAGGGATTCCATCATCTATTTGTTCGCTACATAAATAGTTGTTGCATCTATGCTTACTTGGAGGAATACCAAGGGTGAATAACTCCCAATCAGTTTCATGAGAAAAAACCTTCATGACTATGAATTGAGATATTCAAAACTAGAAAAGAAATCCTTGGCTCTTGTAAAAGAGGTGGTGTACTTTCGAATGTACATACTAAATTCTCATGGTATTTCTTATGTTCCCTCATCGCAACTGAATATGCTTCTAAATCAACAATTGAGAGAAGGAAAATGGGCCAACTAGATGGCAAAGATATAAGAATATGATATTGAAATTAAACATTTAATGGTTTTCAAAGGATAGGGTTTATGCAAGCTCATCGCAAATAGTGATTATGTGGATGGAATGATTTCAAATTCAGTAGGAGAACCATTGGCTGATTCAGAATGATATGGAGACATTGTATTCTACTTGAGGTCTGGGTAGTTTCCTGTCACCATGAACCCTAAGAAGCGAAGAACATTGAAGATGAAGGAAAATCAATATGTGTTGATTGTTGATATATTGTTCAGGAGGAATTATGATGGTATACTACTGATATGCGTTGATAAAAACCAATCCCAAGAAATAATGAGATAATTCCATGAAGGAATATGTGGTGGAAACTTAGCACCCAACGCAACCGCCCATAAGATAATAAGAGATTGATTTTATTGGCCATCAATCTTTAGAGACTCATATGGAACAATAAGGAAGTGTGTATCATGCCATCATTTTTCAAGGAAAATGAAGAGATATGTGATGTTGTTACATCCCATAATTGTAAAACAACCATTTTATCAATAGGGACTTGATGTCGTCGGGCCAATAAATCCAAATTCAAGTAAGGGACACATGTATATTCTGAACACTACGTATTATTTTACAAAGTGGCCAGAGGTAGTGGCATTAAAAAGGGTTGATTATGAAGAGTTAATCAAGTTCCTAAAAGATAATATGTTGTCAAGATTCATTGTCCCAGATAAATTTATCACTGATAATGGTTTGATTTTCATCAGGTTGAAGTTTACAGATTTTTGTGGAGAATATGGAATTATCATGGGTCAATCATAAAATTATTATCTACAAGGAAATGGTCTTGCAGAATCCACAAATAAGACACTCATTCGGATATTAAAGAAAATGATTTACAAGGACCAAAGGAATTGGCATCTAAACCTGACTGATGTGTTGTGGGAAAATAGAACGCCTACAAAGGACAGCACTAGGATGTCCCCGTATACATTGATTTATGGGAAAGAAGAGAAAATGACAATTAGCCTCAAACTCAATGCCTTGACTTTTGTGGTCAATATAGAAGATACAAAAGACAGTTCACCTATCCAAAGGAGGATCAACTAGTTGTTGAAATTGGAAGAAGAACGAAGCAAAGCCATGAACCGAACTTTTCAGAGATAGCAAAGTATCAAAATATATTTTGATCAGAGTGAAACTATAAATAATTTTCAGAAGGGAGAACTAGTGTTACTTTGGAACAAGGCCAAGGAGAAACCATTGATGCATACAAAGTTAAAAGCGCTCTAGACTGGACTATACATTATTGAAAATATTATGGGTTTTAATTCATATATGCTCCAAGACATGAAGGGTGAAAGATTAATGATTCTTATTAACGGGAAACATTTGAAAGGTTTCTTCACCTAAAACTTTCTCATTTTCCCAGTACATAAATTTATTTTTCAATTTGTATATTCTTACCTTTGACTCCATATCCCAATGGACGAAATCGCCTAGTCATAAAGATTATGGATTCTTGACAACGCTCAGAGGGTTATCATCCCACAGTTGGAGCTAGTTGTTGAGATAAATTCTCGCTTTCGAATTTTCCCTCCCCTTTCTATTTCCCTTCTTTTTTCCATTTTTTCCCCTCTTTTATACCTACCCTCACTTCCCCTTTTATTTTATCCCTTACCTTTTCCCTTTCTAGTTACTATACTTATTCATTTTTCGAAACAGAAAATTCATAGATCTTCATCTCCATCCATACTCCCATATCATGAGTCTGACCGACCGTCATATTATTCTATACTTAACCATTTCAACAGTGGCAGGATCGTGGGTTCAAGATTTCATATTCCAAGTTCCATGATATCCATTTTACACACAAAGATATATGATCTACATTATGACCATCATACTTATCACGAGTACTGATCTCCTAAATATTTCATTTCTCATGTATCCAAGTTCAACCGACCACTCCCAACACGTAGCCTATTTTCTATCATTCGCAACCTTGGATTTGTGGGTTCCCAGGTTGGTGAGTTCACAAAAGTTCCCAAACCCTAATCACTCTCGCCCATCCCCGCCACCTTAGTGTTTTTCCCAATATGCATTTAGTATGGTTTAATGTTAATAATGCATCATGCAGGTTTCATAAAGATAGTCATTATTAAGTGAAGGGATATAGGAGATTTCTCATTAAACCGCATTAAAGCACAATTTGGTGAATATTGTATTATTGGTATCTCTCTCAAGCGCTCATTGCAAATATTATCTATATTGAAGTAACACTCTCATCAACATATGGTTGCAACAGCTTGAGAGTAGTTATGTCGTGATACTTTGAATATTTTTGGGCATGAGGACTAGAAATTTCAGTGGTCTAGAGCGTATTCTTACTATTCATCCCGTTCTACTTAGAAGGAAGTGATTTGGACATCTGGAATTGCTCATGTAGGGTGTCCCTGAGGTTTTCAACTGCAAGGAACTGGTTGCATGGTGCATTGAGAAATACATACGAAGTCAGCAGATTATTCAACATCAAGACCATTCTCCCATCTCTCTTTCACCTCAATTGTTTCGTAATATGTTGAAGCTCCTTGAGCCAACACCTACTTTCAAAGGATAGGATTGCAGGGATTTTCTGAAAAAGCGTGACAACGGCCTAGACCTATTTCCTAAGTTCTTGGATAATCCTGTGGTCATCCCTGAAGACATTATGAGGTTGCAGGTCGACTCGTTCAAAAACTCCTTTCAGGAAATTTCTTGGTTATTAATTAGGGTGACAGGACAAGAAAGTACCACCATCGACATTTCCCATATGATTCTTTATATATTATATTTTATAGTCAAAGAGAAAGATATTTTCGATTGGGGAAAAATTATTTCCATAGAAATCTCCTCCCAATTGTCACAATAAAAAAAAGATAAGAAACTCTTTATGGCTTCTTATTTGGTGTTTGTGATAGCATCTTGTTGTCAATTTCCTAAATTGTCTATATGTAAGAGGGTGAAATCTGAACTTGACCCAGTTACCTTCTGGTACAAACTGTTGTGGAGACACAAATATTATTTGCATTTTTATGAAGTTTTCAATTATTTTGTCTCGGTTTTCAAAGGATTAAAGTTTGGAAAAGATAGCCCCAGAATATCCGACTAGGAAAATAAATTCCTGGATAAAAAGGGGACATTGGAGCAAATGGAAAATCAAATTGTTATCAGTACTTTCGATTCTAAGTAAAATCCCTCATTTCTCCCATGCCATGTATTTGATAAAATCTTTATTACGGAAGTCACAAGGAAGTATAATTTATGGCTGCACTTTTTTCATGAGAAATGAATAAAGCATTTCATACCCTTGCCTTGGAAAATTGGGGACTTTATTTTCAGGAATATAAACAAAATCGATGAATTTGCAAACCACTTCCACAATATGAATCTGAAATATGTTGAAAAGATAAAATAGTTTGACCATAACAAAATTTTCATGGAACATATGTTGCTAGTAGGATTCAGCAATTCATTTATCCATATTGTTCTGAGTGAAGAAGAAGATAATAACTTAGGTGCTCCTGCTCACAATGTTGGTGACTTTGAGACAATACTTAGTACTTATGAATTTTACAAGTAGACATGAAAGGGTTTGTTGGCCCTTGACCAAGTTTTGAGAGTTTCTTGGTCATGTTGACCTATTTTGGGACTTCAACGGCCTATCGAAGGAGAAGCGCAAGACGAAGCAGAGATCATAGGATCTCGGCCCCCTATTGGGCCTCTTTTTGGGTTGTTGGGAATATGTAATGGGAAAGGGATGTTGGCCCATGGGTTTACCCATGTTTAGGCCTATTTTGTAATGTATAAATAGATACCTAGGCGATGTAGGAAAAGGCCGATGAGTTAAGTGCCAAGTGCAAGTAATAGTTGTATATGTTATGTGCATGTTGTGTGAGACTTGCAAGGCTAAGTGCAAGTGACTGTAAGAGATTGAGTAGAATCTTTTGTGTTGTAACCTAACTCGGGGAAGGAGGATTTGGCGAGGTGTGTGCATATATTATGTCCTATGCGGAGTGGGGCTTGTATGGATCTATCCATATAGATGATTGATTGAATATAATAAAGAAGAGTTGGTGGACATAGCCCCAGGAGAGGGGTGAACCATGTAATCACTGTGTTATCTTGCTTGGCACTTGTCTGGATGTGTTTATGTCTTCTTTGCTTAGTGATTTGAGATGATTAGATATATTTGCTTATGCTTAGTGCTAATGATGTATGGAATGTTAGATCTAATATACATGAATATGCTTAGTACTTTATCAGTTATGTCTGACCTATTTTACTTATGCTAAGTGCTCATATATGGTAGATTACTGCGAGTACTGCAAGGCTCTATTTTATTAGCAAAGTAGATAATGATTGCATGTTAAAGAACTAATGGTGCTAAGTGATTTACTAAGTTTTATAATCACATATATGTGTCCCAGCTAAGGTTGCAGACACTTGGGTCCTACAACCACCTCTGCCTCTACCTCGGGTGAGACTTCATCTGCTTCACAGGTGTTGCCAAAAGGGCCAATAGTTAGGTTTTTGTTGGTGTGCTTTTGTAGCGTTGAACCCTAGGTCTGCCCCTGTGCCAAAAAATGGTTCTAGTGCCAGGACCTGAAACTGTGATTGTTGGGAACTGAGAAAGAGAAAGCTTTGTGCAAAGATTCATCTTGAAATTGTGAAAGCTCTGTGCGTAGATTTGTGCCCTAGTGCAGAGTATTCTACTTGATCTGTAAAGCTTTGTGCTAAATAAAGAAGGTCAAATATGTAGAAAAGAAGAAGGATCTGAAAGATTTGTGCTCCAAGAAAGGTAAAAGTGAGAAGTTATGATTGAAAGAGGTAAGATATGTAAGCTTTGTGCTCTGTAAAAGTAAGATAAGTGGAAATTTTTGTTTCTAGAGTATGGATCTAGGTATATCTGATAGGTTTTGTCCTATTTTGAAAGCTAGGGTGTTAATATATGAAAGAAGGTCTGATATGAATAGATCTTATAAGAATAATGAAAGATATGTTATATGTATGCATAGAAAGAATGTTTCAACTAACAAATGGATGAAGGATCCTAGAAAGAATTTGGTGCAGGTTAGCTACAATGATCCTAGTGCACAGTACAAAAGACGTTGGGGATCATTGAAAAGAAAGAGAGGATTAACCCTATGTTACAGTTGCAGGAGGTCTTGACATCTTGCTAAGGAATGACCTGGTGGAAGACCTAGTTGTCTATGGTGTAAGTCTATGGACCATGAAGTGTTGGATTTCCGTAGAATGATCACTAAGCTTCAAGGAATGAACCTGAGTCAAGAGAACCCTAAGGCAGAACCCAAGTAAGAATTAGAGAAAGTATGGATACGAATAAAAGAAACCCTGAATGACCACTGACATGTCAGCTTGTCAAAGATCTTCAAAGAGAAGGAATGCATCGAAGAAAGAATAGGGGACTTCGGCATTGATTTTTTTCTGGATGAGGAAACACAGATGAATATTATGCTAGAGAGAACCTGGGAAGCTATAGGGAGGCATGTTATGATCCATTCACTAGGAGGAATAAGTTTATTCAGAGGAAATCTAGTAAACCTATGTGGAAGGCTCGCTCGGATACCTATGACTGTCAATGGAACTTCAACAGAAGAAGACTTTGAGATTATTAAATTTTTTGAATATAGCACCTTGTTTACCATGCTAATAAGAAAACCTTGGATTGATAGAGATCAAGCCAAATGAAAGGAAGAAGAAGAAGTTTTGGAATAGAAGAAGCAAGAGTTAAAAGACTTTATGACCAAAAGGATCGTGCACTTGATTGAGGAACAGAAGAGAAAATCGCAGATATTTAATACTAGCAACCGGGATGTTGAAGCTAAGAGAACACTAGAGGATCCCCAAGATATTTAATTACCTACCCCAGGGACAGAAGAAGTTTTACCCAGAAACCCTAGGAAAGAATTTCAATAGTGCGAAGTAACTAAGACCAAAGAAGGAAAGAATCAGAATGAGAAAATCATTACCGAGAAGAAGCTCACTGTAAAGAAGGCTAGAAAGTTAAGAAAGAAAACTAATACTAAAAGATTACAGGAGGTTCTAGAGGAGACCTCGCAGAAATAAAAATTACAGAATTTGAGCTTCGTCGGGATATCAGAACAATGACATATGGCACTTCGCCATGACGAAGCAATATATCTATTTGACTTCTGCTCCAAACAGATAGAAAATAAATAAAGGTTCATCATCAGACCGTTGAACCATGCTATAATGGAAACAATGGAGTTAATGAAGCCTTCATATCTGTTGCAAGCAATCTATTACAAAAGTTGTCTATTTATCCCACCGCGCCATGCAACGAGAACACTTTTGCTAATTGAGAATTTGAGCTCGCAGCCTTGATTAAGATTTCCTAGTGATCACTACACCTTTTCCTTCTACACTATTGTAGTGCCCATGTTACTTTGAGAACCCGATATATTCATCCAGAGCATGTATGTCCGAAGAGCTCACTGCCAAAGAAGCAACTGCGACAAAATTTCTAATCGACTTAATGGCTGAAAGAACCATGTCAGGAAGAGGACTGTCTACAAGTGTACAGGCATCATCGATGCGAGGAGTGCAAGCCTCCCCATCAACTTCTCGAGTCGGCCCATCCCGACCAACTGACAAAAAGAGAACTAAGAATAGAGACGATCTTGTGAACGCTAAACTGATTTCGAGCATTCTACCTACTTATCTACCACCTCTGAGCAGTGCCATCACTCGTGATAGTGTACCCTGTGAATTTGAGTATGATTTGATCATCGCGTACCTTCCGAAAGAAGTGTGTGCAGTTTGTGCCAACCAGGATAAGCTCACCACGTTGAAGTTCAGTGACTTCAACCTTGGCGACAGGAAGGCTTACAGTATGCTCTCCCCTCATAAATATCTGACCCGAACCAAAGGAAAGAACTCCAACATTACAGCTCAATTATGGACCCAGAACCTCGCACAGTCAACCCTACTTAATGTAATGAAGATTCCTCACTTCGGGAGGCATCAAGATGTGAATGTTGCGTCAAGTTGTTGTTTTCTTTCTATCACAGAGGATACTTATGGTTGAACCATCGCATCATAGTGTATCCGACTTTGATCAATCAGATCACAAGGCTAAGCATGTAGGGCCCTGACCCACAGGATTTTTACCCCGGCAAGATCGCGGATCGCACTCTTGCGTAGAAGATAAAGGATACGTATGGAGATGTCAAGAAGGGCACGCAAGGCTACAAGGTATTTTCTATCTAGAGTGGTGCAGTGTGCCTTTTCTGTCAGTTGATCATAGGCAAGCTAGTTCGCAAGAACCGACTGACCCAACTGACCAGATTTGTAGTAGACCTCGTAGGGAAGTGCACAGAGGGCCTACATATGAATTGAGCCAAATACTTGGTGAACCAGCTAGAACTAGACTATAGGGAAGCGCAGGACCAAAGGTACAAGTTCCATTTTAGCTACTGATTATATTAATTGCTTTCATCGCATGGGAAATGTTGGAAGGTGCAACCTTCCTGGATGCGAAGCCCTTTGAGCCACTGGCCATGAAGTTTAGTACATTGTGGTACTCCAGCGACATGAACAAGTAGTGGTAGTCCAATTCCATTTTCCACACTTATTACAACCAATTGAAGATCACAATCCAGGCTACGCATCACATCACCCCGAACACACTTCACAGATTTAGGCCATTGATGAAATTCAGAGCGGGCCGCCACTTCATCTACGTCACACCACGTGTTGATGAGCATCACCAATAGTTGCAGTCCTACTACAAACTAACAAAGGAATACTTAGAAGAGATTACTAAGGAGTAGTCGGCGGACCTCCTCATCCCAGCTGACCCTGCAGAGCTCTCTAATGTTGATAGTCCAGAAGTCGTGCATGATACACCTGGACAGAGAAAGACAAAGAAGAATGAAGAAGCCAGGGATGTCCACAACACTTCAGCACAGACTCCTTCTATCTCACCTGAGTGGAGAGGTGATGGAGGAGATATAGATGGCATCAAATTCGAACAGTAGAAAGACGAGGTCACACCTCCAAGAGACAAAGATGATACCTCAAAGAAAAGGAAAGTTTCCCCTTTGAAACCTTCTTCAAGGAAGAAAATGAAATCAACTAGAACCAAGTTTGAGACCACCCTAGCCTCAGACAAATTCAACTTCATCATCACTACATTAAATGATGCTTTGTTGGAGATAGCAGAGAAGCAGGAAGCCAAGAAGGAGGAGATGCTCAGTCAGATCAAGGTCAAATTTCAAGAAGTGCAGCAGGCACTACAGTCCATCCATGTAGTATCCACTGCGCCCCTGATGGAAAGAACACCTGGAATGGGATATGAGTCAGCTCAACTCCACCAGATTGCTAATACGGTCAAATATCTCCTTTGACAAGCACAGGAGGAAACCACACAAGCCACCTAGGCTCTGGCACAAGAACAGGGAGCTCT
This sequence comes from Picea glauca, assembly GCA_000966675.3. Classification (NCBI taxonomy): domain Eukaryota; kingdom Viridiplantae; phylum Streptophyta; class Pinopsida; order Pinales; family Pinaceae; genus Picea; species Picea glauca. The sequence continues at coordinate 449,477 of JZKD02S2208163.1, forward strand.
GTTAGAACAACATAGTAATGAAAAATGAGAGAATCTTGCTATTCAAGAGAAGTTTGATGAAGAGAAAGCAGAACTAAAAAAAATAAAGGAACAGTTGCTCTCTAAGAAACTTGAATTTAATGAAAGGGTCAACAGAGCACTTCTCTCTATGATAATCGTTGAATTCCAGACTAAGGACCAAGTTCCACAGTAGGTGGCACAATTGGAAGAGGTAATCTAGAAGCTCCAACAACGCATCGTAGATCTAAAACTCTGTGTTGTAACCAAAACCCCTCAGGAGATAAGATACCATAGAGAAGCAACTTCTCGCAGCACAGTTGGTAGATATTTCCATGGAGTGCAAGCAGCTAAGTAATTAGAGCGCCCAGACATACGAAAACCTTACAGAGAATCCATAATTGTAGACGTTGGAGTCGCAACTCCAAGAAGCAAAACAACATGTGGATACACTACAGGTATAGCTAAAGGCCTTGTCAGTTATAGATAGGATGAAGAGATCACATGAACAATTCACATCTCAAAAACAGGTTCATATGCTTCAAAGTAAAGTGATGGAAGTCACCCAATGACTACAACCTGTGAGAGATCAGGCATGCCTATTATTTACAGAGGTCAAGAGACAAGGAGCAGAGATTGAATAGGTCATCCTCTCAACAGAGCAACGCCTGGAAGGACCGGTGAATGACCAATTGATCTAGGAGTTCACCGAGAAAGAGGCTACAACAAAATAACAAGTCGAAGAAGCTCAAGCCAATATCAAGGCATTCAAGGCAAAATTGGTCAGATCGGAGTGCGAGTCACAGGTGAGTGTTGGGGGCCTGTTGGCCCTTGACCAAGTTTTGGGAGTTTCTTGGTCATGTTGACCTATTTTGGGACTTCGACAACCTATTGAAGGAAGAGTGCAAAACGAAGAGAAGATCACAAGATCTCAGCCCCCTTTTGGGCCTCTTTTTGGGTTGTTGGGAATATGTAATGAGAAAGGGATGTCGGCCCATGGGTTTACCCATGTTTAGGTCTATTTTTTATTGTATAAATAGATACCTAGGTGATGTAGATAAGTAGATAATGATTGCATGTTAAATAACTAATGGTGCTAAGTGCTTTATTAAGTTGTATAATCACATATCTGTGTCCTAGCTAAGGTTGCAGACACTTGGGTCCTGCAACCACCCTTGCTTCTACCTCGGGTGAGACTTCATCTGCTTCGCAAGTGTTGCTGAAAGGGCCGATAGTTAGGGTTTTGTTGGTGTGCTCTTGTATAAATAGATACCTAGGCGATGTAGATAAGTAGATAATGATTGCATGTTAAATAACTAATGGTGCTAAGTTCTTTACTAAGTTGTATAATCACATATCTGTGTCCTAGCTAAGGTTGCATACACTTGGGTCCTGCAACCACCCTTGCCTCTACCTCGGGTGAGACTTCATCTGCTTCACAGGTGTTGTTGAAAGGGCCGATAGTTAGGGTTTTGTTGGTGCACTCTTGTAGCGTTGAACCCTGGGTCTGTCCCTATGCCAATAGGGTCCCAGTGAGAAGAACGCCCAGTCCCCAACTATCACTCCTAATACTACCACATCTCACAGTAATGCTTCATTGACCACCCAACCAGGAAAGTTACGAACACTAGTTCCAGTAGCGGAAGAGAAAATAATCCTTAGTCGGGAAAAATCGAGAGCTCACACAAGCTTCCTCTGAGAAAAAAGAGGAAAAATTTTGTGCAAGAGGAAGAAGACCACCGCATAGAAAGTGACATCAATAGATTCTCCCTTGAAGACATGGAGCTCGAGACAGATATCAAGAATATGTTTCCCACAATGGATCAACCATGGAACAAAACCCATCATAATTCATCATTGGAAATGATTGAGAATGAGACCTTCAATGAGGAAGTCATTTTCTTTGTAGAGCATTGTCTTTGACAGGGAATCCAAGAAATTGATTATTGAGAAAGGTGATGTGAAAAATGAGAAAGGAAAATCTCGTTCAAAGGTTGAACTAAGAGATATGTGGCCTTCCAAAATTTCTAGAATTCACAGAGCAACCGGGGATGCTCTGGATGACTCCATTGGTGGTCTTGAAGTGGAAAACGTGAAATTGAAAGAAAGGATCAAGGAACTGGAAGACACCTTAATGCATCTTCCACTTCTTTTCATCCCTTTGACAATAGTCGGACCCACCACAGCCACTGCTAAATTAAAGGGATCCTCAAGCCTACTTACATCAGCCATAACCTATGTGGAAATAATTAATACGAAAATAATGGCATTGATCAAAAAGGCACGAGAAACTTCGAAAAACATTGCTTCTTTTAGATCGAGGGTGCATGCCTTCCACGAGTATTTGCAAGATGACCTGAAAAATGAAGAAGGGTTTTACCTTGATTTTGTACTACCCTTTGGAAATAGATTTTCCAACATGACAGAGCTAAGGAGAAGAGAGGAGGATATTCCCTCCCCAGGTTGGATCAAACAGTTGAACGTGTGTTGGAAAGAAAAGATAAAAAAATTAAATAATATTGTTCAAGCATGCAGCCAAGTTATATCAAAGAGGGAATAATTATTCAAGAGGCTCATGGAGATAGAATTAGCTAGGAGTACTAACGAAGTACAAGACCCCAAACCAATTCTCAACTTGATATTCCTCACAAAGCAACAGTTTGAAGAACAAGTTGATATTTTTAAAGGGTTATCAGTTGAAAAGTTTTATGGTATACTTGAATATGATGAGGACGACATAGAAAATTGGCTAGTGGACTACTCCGTGAAAAATTAGGACATTGAAGAAGCATTAGAAGGCATTTCCCTTGATCTGAGAGACTTGGAGGGCATGTTGTTCAACATCAAAATTGGGCATGAAATCAATGTGGCACCAATGAAAAGTTATATTGAAGAATGGTTCAAGAAATATATCGACAAATGGACTAACAAGGGGCCAGAAACATTTGAGACGGTTCCTGTAAATGTTAATGAAGACAATAAAAGGACACCAGCAAGCAAGTGAAGACATGAGAGACCATCATAGTAATTTTATGTTGATCACATATTTCTTTCTTTATCAAGTTCTTCATCCAGCTACTTCTCTTCTTTGAATAGAAAGGTTTAACCGAAGATTGATAACTTCTCTTTTCTTCTTACCTGGTCTTGTTTCTCTTTTTTCACCCACCATCTTCCTTCTAAAATATTCATTCTTATGTATATTTTCTTTATGGTCTGTGGGAGCCCCATCCCAGTCTTTAAGAAAAAGGCATTTTCAAATTCAAAGAATATGTAACAGACTATATATATTTTAGAAATTTCAAGAGCTATTTCGGGATCAGTTTCGACTATGCTTTGTAACTCTGATTTTTTACTATAAAGTATTTGAGATTGATCTATCATTATATTTATTTGAGCTACCCATGTGTCCACTCTGTTAAATTTATCTTACGCATGCAGATCATCTTATTTTTATTTTTATGTGATCAGAAATATTTATTTTAAACTATGACGGATGTGAGGAAATTTTTCTTATTTTCTTTAAATGTGTGAATGTGTGTGGTTCCTGGTCCATTCTCAGGATTTTTCTTTAAAAAAGAAAACAAAAAATTTTCCATTTATCTTTCTTACAATATTTATATTTCTTTGATTACCACGATGGACTTTTGTCAAGTCCCATATTCTGAATATCTAGAATCCTAAGAAAATATTAAAGTAAAGAGGAGGACCACCTCTATAAAAATGTAGGGGGGTTTACATCCTCGTGGCGTTGTCGTTTTGGTCCTAACAAATTCAAGCGTCAAGATTTTTGGCAACCATACTGGGTAATGAACTGAAATTTGGAACCTGGTCTAGCATTTCTGAAACAATATGTGACTTTTCCCTAGGCTAATCAGCCCCACTTGGAAATTGGATTAAATAATCAGTGAAGCATCTTACACCAGCTATACAATATGGTAATAACAACAGCCAATACCTGAGAAAATTTAGAACTATCCTGGCATATCTTAGTCCAAGAATAAGAAAGATAAATCCTCCGAAGACAGAGGAGAGAAGAGTGACAAGACCGAAGAAACCAAAGGCTAGCTAGAGCATCACAAGGACAAGATCAGGATTGAAACTGGATGAATAAAAAGGACCCATTACTAGAAGTAAAAGTAATCAACTATGTATTCTACAAAGAGAGAACCATATTCTTGGAACCTCTCCGGATATGGCAGAAAGAAATGAAAAAATACGAGACGAGCATCATGAGGAGAGATAAGGAGGTGGAAGAGATGCTGCAAGAAATCAAGAAAACCTAAGGTTTGAAAATCAATGAAGAATAATAGATTCCTCGTTGAATATTTTAGGTGAGAAACATGATCTCTTTGTTCTCCCCAAGGGTACCTTAAAGGAATTTTCAGGAGATGGAGCAATTGATACAAAGAGGCATCTGCACTTATTTCTTGATGTCTTTTATTTTCATCGTGTTGAGTATGACGATGTCATGGTAAAGTTATTTCTACAAACCCTATCAAGAAGAGTGTATGAATGGTATATAGAATTTCCCAGTAGATCAATTCGCTCATTTAATGACCTCGAATCCATGTTCATGACTATGTTCACCCCTCCAATTGCTTATCATACCCTTCTCACTGATTTAACCCAGATTGGCTTGAGGAAGAATGAAAGAATACGAGATTTTAATCTAAGGTTCAATAAAACCTTGAGTAAAATTCCATAAGATAAAATGCAGAATGACCGAGTTGTACTCAAGTGTTATAAGAATGCAATGCCCCTGAATGTGAAATATTCTATCAAAACATCCCAAATGGATACTTTGGAGGAGGAAATGGCTAAGGCCACTGAGATGGAAGAAATCAAGATTGAAACGAGTGTTGACCCCGACATCATACTAGGAAAAGTACCAAGGCAGATAGGAGGATTAAGTATTTATAATCAAGGAGATTCTAGTTCAAGAAAGAACCAAGAATTCAAGCCATAACCAGCCCAAAATCAAACAATTGGAGCAGGATTTTTCAAGGTAACCATATCAGATGTAAAGGTTGACCCTGTGGCAACATAAGAAACAAAGCAAAGCATTGAAATTGCACAAATGAATAGAACTATCAAACAAATGTAGAAAGAGATAACCAGACTAAGGATGGGAGACAGTTATGTGGAAAATTTGAGGATTCCAGTCCCATAGAAAAGAAGGAACCCTCCCCAAGAAAACGGAGTGAGGTTTGAAAACATGGATAATCTGCAAAGACCAAGGGTTCCCAGGTAACCTACTCCCAATGAATTTGTTATGGATGATGTGTATGATGATAAAATAGTTGAGAAAGAGAACTATTACTCACTTGATGAAACTTTCAAAACTGTGCATATGGACGGATGTGAGACGTCCATGTATATATTTGAAGAAGGCGACAACGACCCCAACTCACAAGAAAATGTTGCCTAGACAAGAGGATTTGTAAATATATACAAGAATAAGAATGACTCTGAAAAATAAAACCAAAAATATAAAGAAAAAACAAATGAGAAAGTGATGGATAGAGTTGGAATTAAAAGGAAACACCTGACGTCAAACTCCACTCAAATGACATATAATGTCGGAGAGGACTAAAGTAAATTAAGGATAACTCTGCCTTTTATATAAGTGGTGAATATTCCCCAACAAAGAGAAAAAAAATTGAAATTGTTGAACGATCCATCTGAAATAGCAGAAGTTGTTGTTACCAGTCCAAAACAAAGCCAGAACCAGGAAAATGCCAAGATGAGAGGTAAAATTACTCCCTTTTACATTTCAATTGAAAATCATGATGTTGAACTACATAATTTTTTAGTTTACACTGGAATGACAAATAACATCATGCCACTAGTGTTCACGGATTCATTGAGCATGAGTTGCACCAAGTATTACGAGACTGGTGCAAGTATATATGCAATTGAATCTAGAAAAATGCCAGCTTATGGAGAAATCAAGGAATTTTATGTTTGGATCACGACAGCCCCCCATATTATTATAGTTTTCCATATTATTGTAGTAGATCTTCCTCCGCCATATGGAGTTGTGTTGGGAAGATATTGGACATCCATGATTAGGGGATATATGTTGGATTTACTTCACACACAACTAGGATTTATTTTTCTTAAGTTTTTTCCATGTTTATTAGTCATAATTAGTCATTATCTAGTCTCCTATATTTTAGGGGAGAATATTCCACCTGGAGAACAATCTCTTTCAGATGACACTTCAGTTTGACTAGTTTAGTTGAGTTTAGATGTTGCATTGGTTTTGTCATCATGCAACATTGGAATCATCACCATGCTAATTAGACCTTGCCTTGGTATCATCACCAGAATGGTGCATTACCCTTGATTCCCTGAGTTAACTCCTCACCACTCTCTGTTCATTCAGATAATTGAATACTAGTTGACTAGTTAACTCAACTAGGTGGCAGTTCACTCCCGTAACTGCCTGAGAGACTAGACTAGGTGGCAGTTCACTCCTGTAACTATTGGTGTGTCTCCATATCACTCTATACCACCACTATGGTGCATTGGTTCTCCTCCAGTGTGCACTCATTGATTTATACAGGGTATATCATGTGTAAATTATTCATTATGCAAAATGGTTAGTGAGGATTCTTTCATTTCTTTTTGTCCTTCTTCTTCTTTCTCCAATTATCTATGCAATTGTGTGTATTATTGTTTATCTATATCTATTCTATGCAGGTTCAACACATTTACATGGTATCAGATCCGACGGACTGCTAATAAAAAGCTACACCAAAATATTTTGCATGTACAAAAGATTGAAGACAATGGAAATATGGATTTCCAAAAAGAATTCATTCTTACACCTTACAACTATTTTGCATGGAAGGATAAAATAGACATACATCTCTGAACCAGGGGGTTGTACAGGTTAACCTTGAATATAGATACAGAATGGACATCAGCCATAGAAAAATCCAAGTATTTAAATCACATGGATGAGGCACTTGGAACAATTTGGAGTCTTATTTCTCCCGATCTCCTTTTTCACATATCTTCCTGTAAAACTCCCAATGAAGCATGGGCCACCTTGGAAGGGCTCTTTGGAAAATAGGATGAGATGAGGGGATACATTCTGGAGGTGTATCTACTCACATTGGATCCAAAAATATTCGATAATATCCAAGATTTATTTACAAAATTCAAAGATTTACTATCGCAACTCAAAGCTTGTGGGGTTGATAAATCAAAGGAGGAGAAACAAATGGTTCTCACCATTCTCTCCAATATTGTTCCTAAATTATATGTATTTGTATCCACATTCCATACTGTCAGATTCACCTCTGGAGCCACCTAGAAGATGCCTTCTCTTGAGGACTTTATCGAATCCCTGACACAAGAGCAAAGCAAGCTCATCAACATGGACACAATCAAAGGTCCAAGGGCACATGCACTCATTGTGCATGTTGACAGCCACAAATATCATAAATCTAAAGATAAAGAAAAATGGAAAGATCATGCACATCCGAAAAAGGAAGGGTACACAAAACCCTTCACTGATGCCTCCGAATCCAAAGGGGAAAAGGGAAGAAAAGGGGAGAAATGTGTGTATTGTCACAAAGGATTCCATTCGAAATCCACATGCATGCAAAAACAAATAGATCTGATGTCTCAAATAATTTATCAAAACAACCTTGGATATCGCATCCCCGAGGGTGCCAAGAAGAAGAAGCCAGAAGATCTGAATTCGAAGAAAGGAAATTCTATCCATGCCTTGATTGTCATCAACTCCTCTCTCGATGCTTGGATCGTAGATTCAGGAGAATCACATCACATGGTTGCCTCAAAAGTAGTATATTCATCCTTGGATGCATGCAAAGGTCCTCTTATTTTGATGGGGGACAACTCTTCTGTTGAAGTCATCAGCAAAGCAAGGATTGAACTCACCAATGGAAGCTTCGAGAATGTGTTGCACATTCCAAAACTTTTTTTCAACCTTCTCTCTATGTATCAGATGAAGAATTCCATCACCGGAAATAAATTCATATTCACACCAAATCTCGTGGACATCTACAACATGCAAACCAACTCCAGGGTTTCTACCGGTGAGGTAAATCATCAGTCTAGATTGTATACATTTTTTGAATTCATTGAACTTGATTCTCCTTTACTTCTTACTCATGGTGATGAAAGTAGTGGGATATGGCATGAAAGGTTTGGACATTTGAATTTTAGATACATGCAACAGCTTAGCAAGCAAATATTGGTTGATGGTCTACTAGACATCCATTTCTTCGAGGTAGTGTGTGAGGGATGTGTTCTCAGAAAACACCCTCAAGAGAAATTCGACAGGGGAAAGTATCAGAGAGCCTCTGCACCTTTACATCTGATCCATGGTGACCTCATGGGTCCTTTTCCGCATCCAGTGATCAACAAAGCGAGGTTTGTTCTCATTTTTGTTGATGATTTCTCATGTTTTACTTGGATCTACTTTCTGAGGAAAAAATTTGAGGTCTTTGAACACCTCAAAGATTTCAAAGCCCTGGTTGAGACATAGTCCAAAAACAAGATAAAAGTCCTTCGAACTGATAACGGAGGAGAGTATGTAAATCATGAGATCCATAATCTTTTCCATGAGGCAGGGATTCAACTGGAGCACACAGTTCCCTATGCTCTGCAACAAAATGGAGTTGTTGAGCGGAAAAACCAATCTCTAAAGGGGATGGCATCTTACATGATACATGCAAAGTCACTACCACGGAGACTATGGGTTGAAGCACTTAACTGTGCAACATACATCCAAAATATATCTCCCCATAGATTTGTCAAGGATAAGACCCCCTATGAGGCTTGGAGTGGCCTCAAACCGGAAGTGACCCACTTTCACATTTTTGGTTCACGTGCATGGGCCTAGATTCCCTCTCAAAAGAGGAAGGCACTTGATCCACATAGCACTGAGTGTATTTTTTTGGGATATCTAGATGGTGTGAAGGGATATAGGATTATTGATCTTTCCTCGGACCGACTCATCATTGAGAGAAGTGTCCAATTCAAGGAAAGTGTCTCGCATGCACCTCAACAACCACATGCAGACACCTCCATTTTTCCACATGTCTGAGATGATGAGCATGCACATGTAGGCTCTTCTTCAGAAGAAATTTCTTATTCAAAAGACTCAGATGATTCAGATTCAGAGTCATTACAGTCGAATGCAGATTCAGATCATCCATATGTAGTTGCAGAGATAGAGCAAAGGCCTAAGTGGGCACAAACTACTCTTCAGGCTGCAAGTGATCTCGTTGGTGATCCAGGCGATACTAGGAGGACTCGATTTGATTTTGAGGAGCCTCATATTGCACTCAATGCCACTGAACCATTGCCCTCCAGGCATATTTTCTTGGTTCAGTCTTCAGATCCATGGTCTTATGGCGAGGCTTCTAGAAATCCCTTTTGGGAATCCACCATGCAGGAGGATTACAACTCCCTCCTTGAGAAACAGACTTGGGATATGGTTCCCCTTACTTCTGGGAGGAGACTTGTCAGATGCATATGGGTCTACAGGACCAAGAGCACAGCGGATGGACATATTAGCAGATGCAAATCCAGGCTTGTTGTCAAAGGCTTTCAGCAAGTTCATGGTATTGACCATGATGAGACCTTCGCTCCAGTAGCGAAGATGGATTCCATACGATTGGCACTTGCCATTGCGGCAGCCAAGGGATGGTAATTTCATCATATGCATGTGAAGAATGCATTTCTTCATGGTGATCTCTATGAGGAGATCTATATGGAGAAACCCCGAGGATTTATGCAGGACTCATCTTTGGTCTTTCGATTGAAGAAGTCACTTTATGGCCTCAAGCAGGCTCTGAGGGCATGGTATCCCAAGATGGACTCCTACCTGTTGTCACAGAACTTTGTACGTTGTAAATCAGACCCGAATGTATACATGTTGAGGACGATTGATTCACTTCTACTTTTAGTTATGTATGTTGATGATTTGTTGATCATCGGTTGCTCGACTTCAGCGATTGTTGTAGTCAAGAGGATTCTACATGATAGGTTTTTGATGATGGACATGGGTCCGCTACACTTATTCCTTGGACTCAAGATCAGTGAGGATGCATCGGGCATCAAACTGTCTCAGGCCAAGTATGTACAAGATCTCCTTGAGAGATTTCACATGACAGACTGCAAGTCTTCTCCGACTCCTTTCCTATCAAGAGTCAAACTTGAGGATGGTGGGGAGACTCCATTGGTTGAAAACACACTGTACATACAGCTAGTGGGGATCTTGTTGTATCTCACACATTCCATACCTAACCTCTCATATGCAGTTGGTGCAGTTTACAGGTTCATGCAAGAGTTGCATGAGCTACATTGGAAAGCTGCAAAGTGTATCCTTTGATACGTACAGGACATCATCACCTTTGGGATTCATTATGCATCAGAATCTACATTAGATATCATTAGGTTTACTGATTCTGACTGGGCTAGAAATAGCATTGATCACAAGTCCACATCTGGTTACTCACTTAGTCTTGGTTTGGGGCCTATATGTTGGATGAGAAAGAAGCAAGATGCCATTGCTCTATCTTCAGTCGAGCTAGAGTATAGAAGGGTATTTAACATAACCATTCAAGCTATGTGGATACAACATTTGCTCACTGAGTTGGGCATTCAGATTCATTGATAGATCGTCATCTGGTGTGAAAACCAAAGCACTCTGAAGTTTTGCAGAGATCCATTTCAAAGGCAGCAGATGAAGCACATCGAGATCCACATCTGGGACTTAGTACACAAGGGGATCATTGACTTACATTTATATGCTTCAACAGAACAGATGGCAGACATCTTCACCAAGACCTTCACTGAGTAGAATTTCCATTCTCTATGAAGTCGTCTTGGAGTGAAGGACACAGTTGCCCAACAATTGTAGTTATTCTTTTTACATCCATTGTACCTTGAGGGGGGGGGGTGGGTGTTCCCATGAGGTTTTCCCTCTTTCCTCACTTTATTTTAGTGTATATTTTGTATTTGGGTACCTAACATGGCCTCATTGCCAGGATCCATTCTTTATTTTCACCATAGTGATGTTCAGGGGGGGTGTTGGAGTTACTTCACACACACCTAGGATTTATTTTTCCTAAGATTTTTCCTTGTTTATTAGTCATAATTAGTCATTATCCAATCTCCTATATTTTAGGGGAGAATATTCCACCTGGAGGATATTCTCTTTCAGTTGACACTTTTGTTTGACTAGTTGAGTTGAGTTTAGATGTTGCATTGGTTTTGTCACCATGCAACATTGGGATCATCACCATGCTAATTTAAAATTTCCTTGGTATCATCACCAAATTGGTGCATTAACCTTGATTCTTTGAGTTAACTCCTCACTACTCTATGTTCAGTCAGTTAACTGAAGACTAGTTGACTAGTTAACTCAACTAGGTGGCAGTTCACTCCCGTAACTGCCTGAGAGACTAGACTAGGTGGAAATTCACTCCCTTAATTGTTGGTGTGTGTCCAGATCACTCTAGACCAACACTATGGTGAATTGGTTCTCCTCTAGTGTGCACTGATTGAGTTATACAGGGTATATCATGTGTAAATTATTCATTATTTAGAACGGTTAATGAGAATGATTTCATTTCTTTCTCTCCTTCTTCTTCTTTCTCCAATTCTCTCTGCAAATGTGTGTATTATTTTTTAGCTAGATCTATTTTGTCCAGTTTGAACACATTTACAATATATAATGAATAATGGAAGTTGCATGATGTTTCTAGGAAAAGAAGGAGAAATGATTAAGGTGCCCTGTGAACCCAGGACACCCTTCTCTTTCAAGAAGAAGATTATATAGATGTTGGAATTGGAAATTATGTTATCCTAGACATGGAACATAATGAAATCATAGAGAAATTTCAAGATACGGAGAATCAAGAATGTTTGTTTGAAGTCTATTGGAGGATGTTGTTCAATGGAGCTTGCTCAAACTACAGGAGTGGAGTTGGAATTGTTCTTATGAGTCCAAGTAATATTGTGGATCCACATGCTATTAGACTGGAATTTTCATGTACTAATAATGAGGCAGAATATGAAGCCTTGATTTAGGGGATGATCCTTGCACAAGAAATGAAAATAGAACATCTAATTGTGACTGATGACTCCAAGTTGGAGATTAATCAGGTCACCCAGAGGTATAAAATCAAGAAGGAAATACTTAAGTTATATTTCAAAAGAGTTAACAAATTGACGGAATATTTCAATTCTTTCAACATTTATTTCATTCCAAGGGACAAGAATCATAAGGCAAATTCATTGGCCTTGGTGGCCTCATTGTCAACCCAAACAATATACAAAGAAAAACATATTTTCAAGTAGAAAGAGCAGTCTGACCTTTTGTGCCCAATAACATGGAATATTTGCAAGTGTTTGAGAATGATGAATAGACGGAAATTTTTTTGTTAAATGATGATGATGATGATGATGATGAAAATCACATGTTTGTTGTCCCTAAATATTGTATAAAATCTAAGTCTCCTTTTACGAAATATTATCATGCTAAGAATCTCCTGGAAGAAGTTTCAGTTCGAAAAGTGCAAGAAACAAGAAAGGTCAATATTGGAACTGACATTTCTCTTAAATATGTCAACTTGGGAGTTGATTGCACCACTGAGGAATTTGATCAATATGTTGATTTGTTTAAAGAATACATTGATGTGTTCGCATGGACCTATGATAATTTGAAAGCTTATGATAAAACAATATTCCAACACATCATTCCTTTGGGAGAAGCAAAACATGTCAAGCAAAAAATAAGGATGATGAAACCCAAACTGAAACCTCTAGTAAAGATTGAATTGGAGAAATTAAAGAAGGACAGATAATTTATCCCATTAGACATTTTGAATGGCTTTAAAATCCTATGATTGTAAGAAAAAAGACCAGAGAAATATGGATGTGCGTCAATTTCAGAGATCTTAACAAAGAAAATATAAAGGATAACATTCCTTTACCTAATATGGAGTTCCTTCTCCAGCAAGTCACTAGATCATCTTGCATGTCCATGTTGGATGGTTTTTCTGGATATAACCAAGTCTTGGTGGATGAGGAAGATGGGGCAAAGACAACATTTATAACACCTTGGGAGACATATGCATATGCTAGAATGCCCTTTGGTTTAAAGAATGTTGGAGCCACATTCCATAGGGCCATGGAGCATGCATTTAGTGGGTTGATAGGAAAATTCATGGAATACTATCAAGATGACTTGACAGTGCATTCAAAAACAGGGGGTGATCATATCCATCATTTGAGAAAAAAAATTGACAGATGTACATTATATGGTGTCTCTCTAAATCCAAAGAAATACTTACTCGTTGTAACTCAAGGAAAACTATTGTGTCATATTGTGTGCAAGGAAGGGATTTATATAGATCTAGAAAGAGTTAAAGAAATAAATTAACTCAACCCTCTATCATCCAAGAAAGGAGTTCAGTCATTTTTCAGTAAGATCAATTTTGTGTGAAGGTTTGTTCCTGACTATGCAAGTATTGTAAATTCAATCAATTTATTTTTGAAAAAGGAGTAGAGGTTTGAATGGACAATGGATACCTAAGAAGCCTTCAATAATATCAAAAGATCAATTTCCGCAGCTCTAGTTCTCATTAGTCCATATTTTCAAATGGATTTTATCATCTATTTGTTTGCTAAAGAAACAGTTGTTACATCTATGATTACTCGGAGGAATACCAAGGGTGAAGAACTCCTAATCACTTTCATGTGCAAAACCCTTCATAAATATGAATTGAGATATTCAGAACTATCAAAGAAATCCTTGGATCTTGTAAAAGAGGTGGCACACTTTCAAATGTACATACTAAATTCTCATGGTATTTCTTATGTTCCCTCATCGTCGGTGAAGATTCTTCTGAATCAATAATTGAGAGAAGGAAAATGGGCTAACTAGTTGGAAAAGGTACAAGAATATGATATTGAAATTAAACCTTTAAAGGTTTTCAAAGGACAAGGTTTATGCAAGCTCATCACGAATAATGATTCTATGGATGGAATGATTTCAATTTCA
>JZKD02S2208164.1:15495-26300 GCA_000966675.3 Picea glauca
TATGAATAAAATAGTTTGGAATTAACATTTATTTTCAGCTGCTATTAAAAATATCACTTAATTAATCATCCTTGTGAAATATTGGTCTTAAAATAGATAGGTAATGATAAAGCATAAATGCATCATTTTTAGCAACTTAAGGAAAAAGAAGAAATTTGAAGAAATAGGTCTTGAAGCACTCCCTTAAGTGTCATCTTCTATTGACAAGGATTCCTTCTCCGCTTTTGAAACCCTTCCAGTATTATGTGTGCATTCAGAGGATGGAGAGATTCCCAAAATGATCATAACTTTAAAATAGATCTACTATGAGAACAAAAGATCTTAAACTGATTGCTTAATTAACTTTTGACATTCCCATTTATGAAAAGTATGAAAGATAGGTTGCATTTCAACATTTATTTATTTATTTACTATCCTACTCTAATTGAATAAAATAAAATGTCCTTCAAGTATAAGAATACTTCTAGTGAAGCGATGTGCATAACAGGGTTAGAAATATATCAATACTCGGGTTTAAAATATAACTTTTAATGCATACGAGAGTATGAAGGACCAACTTCTTTGATGATGAGATAAAATAATAATGAAAAGTAAAAGAGTAGTTTGACCTGACAAGTAATTGGAACCATCTTTCAATAGGATCAAGATATTCTCGTTTCCCTTCTTTGTTTAGGTCACACAACATGTCTTCCTTTTCCATGCCACATAGAGTATTTTCTTCAAGATGATTGGTCTCTGAGGTACATACAGGATCTGCTGAGACGCATGCTAAGAAATCCTCAATCTTAGGTTCCAATGGTTTCTCTTCATTGCATTCTATCCATGATTCTTTAGTCTCCTCAACAAATTGACATGAGGAATTCAATGAGACTTCTAAATCTTCTTGTGGAGAGACAACTAAATTCTTGACTGCTATCAAGATATGCTCTTCCTGAGAGGTGGATATCCCAACTACTACTAGAATGTGGCAAAAGTTATTGGAGGAACATTCTTCAAGCTCTTGATCATCCTTGAATTACTTTAGCTGGTTGATGATCCCTGTCTCACAACACAACTTAGTACTCAGGGGTTCTTACAACACCCCAAAAATGATTTATCATGAAAGATTTGAATATTAAAACTAAGAAATTAAAACTATTTTCAAAAATAAAGCACACCAAACTTGAACTCCTTGCATTACGAGGACCCTGTTGTCACTAGGTTATCGGTTCTCACAAGTTATCCCATCATGAAAACACAATTTTTCATAAAGAAAGGAAAAAGACACTTGTATTAAAAGAAGAGAGGACAACCTAACTTTGGAGCAACCCCACCAAAGTGGATGTGTGGGCTCTTCCCGCACGTATTACTATTTTCTATTTACCCTTAGTTCATCCATAAAACCAATCCAAAACCACTAAAGAAATCTAATTCAAATACTACCTATTATCGTTTACAACTCCCTGGCAACGACGCCAAAATGTTGGTGCAATTATTTGCATAATATATTACCAAACATAAATTATCAACCCAGATTCGTAATTAGTAGAGTTGATGCACTATATGTGTTGATAACAGATAGGTTCCTATGTTTGTTTAGTATAGATTATATAACAAAACCATCAATAACAAAATACTCGATTTTCAAAGATAATGCTCTTCACACAATTTGGAAATTCGAAATCAAAACTTGCAATCATGTAGTCAAAAGATTTTTATCAGATAATGCATGGTCCATTTACAAGATTAGGAAGTGGAAAGATGGACTTTGGCTTAGTTATCTATAGCTACTACCCTTAACAATAACTAGCAAGAAAATCTGGGCACACTTCAGAAATAACAGAAGATAAAGTTCATGGTAAAACGCTCAAGAAAACACTCAATTGAAAAGTCTCTTTCTCATATAACAGATGTTTTTATTATAGGCTCATTAAAATAAGAGATGAAATCATATCTTTTTCCCTGTAGGAATTGAAAACTATAATCAACAATTCACTCTTAAACAAAAAACAATCATAACTCTATTCACTCCAATCAAACCCGTGTAGTATAGAAAATTGTCAATATAATTGATAGGATTCATTCTATGGTGCATGAAGGTGAGAGATGAAGTCTGGTCTCATTTCCTGTAACAACTCACTTCAAACTTGCAATAAATTCTTATCTAATTATGCACACTCTTCAAAATCAATTGACGCATCACAAACATAAATTTAATAGAATCTTGCGATTCTGGAAATTACTTCGTTTCTACACAGGAAACATAAGACTTAATGAGATGTTCAATTTGATGGCTTATGCAACTCGAATGATGGACTCCTAGATGTTCCTTTGCTTCCACACTTTGCAATCAACTCTAATAGTGAAATTAGAAATGAAATCAAAACAACAAGTACAGAAAATAGAAATCTATACTAATAATTTACAATGAGCTTACCAAGCTAGATCGGTGGGCCCTTGCCGATGCCAACATGGAAGATTTTAGATCCGTAGATGCTAAATTCTAAGAGACAAACAAGATCCTTGAATTCAAACTTCCATTGATCTTCAACAAATGAATTTACAAAAGGAGTTGGTTCAGAAATCCAATTTCCAGCATACTAATTCCTCTCTAATTTGGCTTAGAGCCATCACTCAATTTATATGAATTTTATATTATAGATTTGGATATAGACAATCCATCCAAATCAAAACCATTTCAAATCAATGGAGGTCTAGTATAACTAGTTATCTAATCAAGGAAATGTATTTCCCACGAATCTGGGCATGATCCTAGAATTTCTGGAAAATTGGCATTAATTTAGGATGAGTCGTTCCCCCTGAGTTGGAGGTCCATATGTGTGATATCCTAGGATTATGGAACAAGAGTTCAAATGAAAACATCTCTCCGGACAAAACCCATGTCCCCAAATTTTGAGATTCATCTGCATATTTCCAAAAATCGAAGATAAAATCTAGTACCGAAATCCTATAGGTAGTTGTTTAGTACCGGAATACACAGAGTCACACTGGTACCAGAATAGCATAGGCTAGTACCAGAATAGCATAGGTCAGTAGAAAATGAATGTTATGCGATTTTTTTGGTACCAGATTAGTGTTGCTTAAGATCAAATGATTAGGATCATGAAAAATCAACTATTTTAATTGAATTAACTCAAGAAAATCAAACAAAACATGCCTTAACCATAAGTTACCTCTCTATGCACATGAACAAGGTCATTAAATGTATATATGGAGGTAATGATCAATTTTATACTCATAACATAGATAAAATAGGCTTGGATACGGGGTAATAGAGGGTATTATAAGTGTCAAAATGGAGACTCAACATAATGTTTGGTCAAGATAGAATGTTGGATCAATTCTGCCACAGTGACACTCATGAAAAGCATTGTTAGTCAATAACAATCAAGATTACATAGTTGTTATGATGTAGCCTCTGAAGGGCCCTTGAAATTGTTACATATTTTCACTGTTGTCTTACAAGGAATTGGTTATTTCCCACTTCTTTTTCCATTTGTTCATCCATTGAGATCTTAACAGAAATTCTATAAGTTTTCCTCCTTGAAAGTTAAGAGAATATTCCAAATTGAATGATTATGCATACAGTGGTAAAAAACCCTCATGCTTAACACTTTTCATCAATTATTCCCAAATTCTCGGTCATCTTTCCATTAAGTCTGCTCACTTCCCCCTATTGCATAATTATTCAAGTTACACCTTCCAAAACTATTGTTCTTGGTCTGTGAAACCATGAGTTCTGAGTTCTAAATTTGTTGAAAACAAATTTTCCTATTGAGTTGTCAGTTTGCTGACGATTAAAATTGTCAACGAATTTTTGCCCGCAAAGTATTGCTAAATCCTATTATTATAAAAAACTAAATGATACTAGTAGTTGGGACCCCCTTGAACTATTGGAGATCAGATTTGTTCATTTTTTATGTTGTGATGATGTGCGACATGGATTACATGGTTGATGAGATCTTGTTGTTATTGGTTATGAGTTGATCTTATCAAGTGCTGATTATTTATGTTACTACAACCTATGTTATTTATTAATTTCATTGCTATATGTTCTTATCGCACCTGCACAAAAAACATGTTAGTAAAATTACATCAAGGGAAGTTTTGAGAAAAGAAAAGATACTATAACAAGTGCAAAGAAAAGGAATGTAATTATGTGTTTTTACTATACTACATGCAAACAATTGAAAGGAAATGAGAAACAGTTGCAAAGGGGAAGAAATTCAAGCTATCCTATACACTATATTACATGCATAAAAGACTTAACGACTATTGTTAAATCCTAGCTAGAAAAGTAAATGGTTATGAAATTGTGATTGAGTTATATGGTTAATTAGCATATGGGATGAAATGTTGGTGGCACATTTGGAAAGGTAATATTGCTAATGTTTATTCAAATTGTCATATGGAACTGGAAATATCTTATGGCATAAGTTAGAAGGGTGGTATGGTCTATTGGGTTTTAATGTGGTGATGGTCTCAATACATGGGTAGATTGATTGTGGTAATGAAGAACTATTTGGCATGTACTGATGAATTAATTCATTTTGGGTGGAGGCGATGTGCATTTACTGCACATCACCTTTCCCCCTCCTATTATCCACCACCTTAGTCAGGCTATTGTTTGATCTTCCTGCTGTGGTTATTCTTTGAATTTTTAGCAGGGAGGAACTGCTCATCCAACTCTCATTTTAAGGAATTAGATTACAGGTATCTATTTTTTGGCCATTTGTGATTCTGCTCTGGTTATGAAATTATTACTGGCTCAGGTGTATGGGTTTGTGTTTTCCTAAGTGTTGAACTTGTGTGAAATTTTGTTCTTGAATGAAGAGTGGATGGTTCTTCTTGTAATAATATTGAATTTTTGGAAGTTATTGGTGATCCTCGGTGGTATCTCTCTATTATCCTTGCTTGTTTCGTTGGAGGGCTTTTGTTTTCTCTTGAGTGGATGGATATTTTCACACATTTGTCACTAAACCCAGTCTTTGTCTTTTATGGGGTTAGTAGTTGAAGTTATCCCACGAAACTATGTTTTGTTCACTTGGACATTAGTTGTTTCCACCACTAAGGGTCACAAAGTGAGTTTTCTGTTCTTAATTCGACCCTTTCTTCACCTCATTACTGTGGTAGTTTAAACGAAGAACATGAGGGTTATACCCTGCATGCATTAAAAACAAATTCTTGGCCAAATGGGAGCCTCACCTTTTTTTATGCCCCCCTGTCATGGATTGTTACATGTCCACAAATGAGTCAGGGCTCTATCTATATGCGCACCCTTGGCCTCGAAGGTTCCACCATTACGAGTTGGCTTCGTTCCCCTGGTGTTGGCTATACAGTAGACCCTTAAACCTCCATTCTAGTGTTTAATAGAGTGGATTGTCATGCCTGTCAAGTTTCTATGGGTTATTTTGGATTGAATGTATGGTCAATTACCTTGAATACGAACTCGCTCAGTTGGTTGTATGGAAATTGTGTTTGTTTCGCATTTAGTTACTGCTTCTATGATAATAATGATAAATCCCTCATTGCCAATTTTTCTTTAAAAGTACATTGTCACTCTTCTTATGTTAATAACTCAGTATTGTTAATGGAGAAGGCCTCTACTCTGATTCAATTTAATGAATGGGTATGCGTAGTTTCCATAACTTGTTAGGTTGATTGATTTTTTACAACAGTGGAAAATTTTTTGGTTGATACACAGTCACTAGTATTGGCACTAATGATTATTTGGATGATTAGTTGGCATTGGTTACAAATGCTTGATGTTTCTCACACATGTCACATTGTGCATATGGTGTTTTTGCAAAATGAAATAATGGGCATGGAAACTATCGTTTTCTTTGGGTTCAAATGAATATTGAACTGGATGACTGTAGAGATGATATCCACTACATCCTTATGGTTGTTTGATTTTATAAGCCTAAAATTGCACAATATAGTCGATCACGGTGTGACTAAATTGAAGCAATATTATATCAAATCAATGGCTCAGCAAGATATGTTGAATTATTACTGTGACTATGTGTTTATTTTTGTTAAAGTGGAATTGTTTCATCACGGGGTTTTGTTGGTTGTGCACTATGTATAACATAGATGGATTGGGTTCTTAAACTCAAGGACACTCACAGAGTTTTTGAGTATGTTTTGTTTCATCTTGATCATTTGTTGAGATAGAATTGTTGTTGATACCTCGTCGTGTTGGATGGATGGTTGATGCACGACCCCAGAACCTCGGGCTGAGATCTACTTAGGATCGTTCTAAATCTACCCTCCTGAGTCTGATTGACCCTTTGGTTTTCCCCACAGGGAATCCCTCACACACACGACGGTGTATTTCCACAGGTCCTTATGAGTATGCCCATGTGGTTAAACACTAGGCATCACCCTAATCTCCTGACCACACTAAGATAGTGCCTTTCGTCAAACTAGGACTTCGGGTCTCATGATTTCGTGATTTATGTTGCCGCATTTCTAGTTCTTCAACCCACCAAAACCCAAAATGTCGAAGCACCGAAATCTTCGATCACATCCTCCTCCATAGTTGTATCACGTTTCGTGACTTCGAGAATTTTGAAACAAAGAACCTCAACCTCTTGTCTTCGAAAATACTAAAATTTCGAACCCCAATGCATTCAAAAAAAGGCTGGCTTCCAACAAAACTTTTCACTGATTCGAAGTTTCAGACTTCATGACTTCGTGAATGTTGATGCAAGGCTTCCGACTCTTCAACTTCCAAAACCCCAAAATGGTCAATGATTATTGACACTACCTGACAATGAGTACATGCCACCTATGTTATCAACTGTCCTTGGTCTCTGACATGGATTCCTGCCACCTGTCACTCTTCCTAGCTTTCGGGACTTGAAAAAGCCTTTGACTACCATCCCATACCACTTCAAAACCCCGAATTTAAAAATGACACCTTCTACGGAATCGATGGTTGATAGCCTCCCTTTAGGTCCAATGGCCCACGTTATTTTGGGATTCCGAGTTACGAGAGTTCAAAACTCTTGACCCCAAAACACTTGTCACCACAATCCCCGAAATGATCCTGACGCTCCACTATCACGGTCAAAGGTCCACGTTGAGTCTTACCTACTGAAGGGTGGATTCATCCAATGCTTAGCCTCCTTGTAGATTCACTGAATCCCACGGTACTCGCAAGTTTGTGAGTTCTCTATAGAGAATTTCAACTGCTCGTTCCTTCCTTGAAGACTTTTGTGAAATGAACCAGTGTTCCTCGTCTGAACTTAGCTTCTACAAAGTGACTTCGCTCCATCTTCCTTTTAGCACTTCAAAGGAACTAACCCTTCTAAGATTTCACTCGCAAACTTAAGTATTGAAACGACTCCTGTGTGCACTCCTTGCGACAGACTTTAAAATACTTCTAGGTATTTGATCCTTCAACTCGGTGCACCTTCTGCAACAACAGTCTTTTACCTTTCAACCTAGTTGATAATTTTAATGCCTCGACTAGCCTGCGCACACCTTGCATGGATTTTGTGCTTCACCTACACTTTTGTTGAAATGAGAACAACGGTATCTCTCTTGATCTTTCTGAGATAAAACTCAAAACCCTTGTCAACACACACCTTGCAGATGTTTCACTGCACTCCTTGCATGAACTTCTCTTGCTCAGGAAGAGAAATAATGTAAACTCATTCTCTCTCTCTCAGACTTCAAACATTCAACATGAAATCATACATACATAGTATATCCTCATAACAAGTGCATAACAGAGAGAATAAAAAAACCATAAGCATACCATTCACCATGTATAAACAGAAAACATCATAACACCATGAAATCTGATTCAAATCTTCATATATTAATTCAAAGCTCCTGTACATCGGTTCTTCTCTTCAGCTCTCTTCTATAGCTCTCAATGTTGATAATGTTCTAATGATACAACTACTACTATGATACAAAGGTGAGGGTGTCTATATCCATTCTCCCTCCTATGATGTAACTGTCTAATCTATGAATTCAAATCTACCTACTTTCATTAACTGGGCTTAAATGCCTTTTACATTGACAGATGAGAGAAAATCGCTCATGATCTATTTATAACAGCCAGATATAAATGCAAGTACACTTCTAGCTACTACATTAACATTTTTTCATTAATTTTTCAAAAACATTTCAAAATGTGCAAAACATGTGTTGCAATTTCCCCAGCTGTCCTCCACCTTCATGCTCGCTTGGATAGATTCTTACGATGCTCCTGCATCATACTCCCTTTCTTGAAAATTTTCATGAACTCCTGTTCATGAGCTCTTGCACAGTCTGTCCATGCTTCTGAATTTCTGCTTCATCTTCCCAACTGACATCTTCAAATGGGTGTCCTTTCCACTTGACCAAGTATTCAAAATACTCTTTTCTCCTGGTCTTCCTACTGACTCTCTTGTCAATTATACTTTCCATCTGTGGCTTTTCAGCTACAAGCATTTTTTTTGTCCATTGAACTTCTTTCTGCTCCTCCTCTGCTCCTGCTTCCTCAGCTCTGGAAGGGTACAAATCCACAACATTGAATATCGGTGAGATTTTGATCCCATCAGGTAATACAATCTCATATGCATTTGCCCCAAATTTCCTTATGACCTTGCATGGTCCAATCTTTTTCATCTTTAGTTTGTTATATGTTCCCCTTGGGAACCTTTCCTTCCTCATATGTGAAAGAATCAAATCACCAACTTCAAATTGAAGCTCTCACCTATGTTGATCTTCTCTCCACTTGTATTCTTGAATTGAACTCTACAATCGCTCCTTAATTCAGCTATGAAGCTCCTTCGTTGCTTTTGCAAAGTCCTCTGCACTAGCACTCCTAAATTCATCTTGTTATCAATCTTTCAATTCAGAAACTCCCCTTGGTTGCATTCCATATACAATCTGGAATGGACTCTGCCCTGTGCTTCTATTAAGTGAGTCATTATAAGCAAATTCCACCTGTGGCATAATGTGATCCCATTGACTGTGGTGTTCATTCACTAATCTCCTCAGCAAATCTCCCAAGCTTTTGTTCATGACTTTTGTCTGCCCATCCGTCTGAGGATGATATGATGAGATAAAAGACAGACTTTTCCCCAACTTCTTCCACAAATTCCTCCATAAATGTCCAATGAATTTGGTATCTCGATCATAAACGATACTCCTTAGCAAGTCGTGAAGTATGACGACTTCCTTGAAAAATAGGTTCGCAATATGAGTTGCATCACTAGTTTTCTGGCATGGTATGAAATTTGCCATCTTTGAAAATCTGTCTACCACCACAAAGATTGAATCATATCCTCTTTGTGTCCTTGGCAGTCCCAATATGAAATCCATGCTCACTGCATCCCACAACCTTTCTGGTATGGGTAATGGCTGGTATAACCCTGTGTTATGCCTTTTCCCTTTTATGTGCTGACAAATCCTACATCTGTCCACAAATTTCTTAACATTTTTCCTCATCCCTGGCCAAAAATATGAGTCATTCAACTTTGAGAATGTCTTATCATGACCAAAGTGTCCGACCAATCCTCCACTATGTTTTTCCTTCAGCAGGTTCTCCCTCATGGGGCATTTTTGAATACATAGCTGATTTCCGTTGAATAATAATACATCTTGGATCATATATTCATTCCACCAGCTTTTGTCCTTGAGAATTGGATTCTCGGATGCCTCATATTCTTCCTTAAAATCTGGGTCATCCCTATACATTTCTCTGAGGTTATCAAAACCCAAAGTCTTGACTCTGAATTCCTACATAAGAAAACATTTCATGCTCAAAGCATCAACAACTTCGTTAGCAGTTCCAGAAATATGCTTAGTCACAAAAGTAAAATTCTGCATGAATTCAACCCATTTAGCATGTTTTTGGTTCAACTTCTCTTCTTGAGTCATGAATTGTAAAGCATGGTTATCACTGCACAAAACACACTCTTTAGGAACCAAATAATGTCTCCATTTCTTCAGTGCTTGTATGATTGCATAAAATTCTTTGTCATATGTTGAATACTTAATTTTCGCTTCATTCAATTTTTCACTGAAATATGCGATTGGTCTGTCGTCTTGGCTCAAGACCACTCCAATTGCAAATCCACTCGCATCACACCTAACCAGGAATGTCTCGCTGGAATCTAGTAAAACTAGAATTGGTTGTTTCGTGATCTTCTTCTTCAACAGGTTGGAACTCTTCTCTTCTTCTTCTATCTAGTGAAAACATTTGTGTCTTTTCTTTACCATAACCATCATTGGTGTGCTAATTCCACTGAAATTTTGAATGAATTTTTTGTAGAAACTAGCCAAACCATGGAAGCTTCGAACTTCAAACACACTCTTCGGCGATGGTCAATTCTAAATTGCATCTACCTTTTTTGGATCCATCTTCAACTCATTTGCAGAGATAACAAAACCCAAATAAATGATTTATGTCCTCATAAATGATGATTTCTTCATATTAATCAACAATTTCTCTTGCTGCAATCTCCTCATCACTGCAGCTAAATGCTTTAAGTGCTCTTCTTCCGTATTACTGAAAATTAATATATCATCAAGATATACAATGATGAATTTCCCAATGAAATCCTTCAGGACTTCATTCATCAGCCTCATGAAAGTACTAGGTGCATTCATTAAGCCAAATGGCATGACAAGCCATTCATACAACCCCTCATTCGTCTTGAATGATGTCTTCCATTCATCACCTTCTCTCATTCGAATCTGATGATACCCTCTTTTCAAATCAATTTAAAAAAAAAATCTTTCTCCACTCAAGCAATCCATCAAGTCGTCCATCCTTGGCAATGGAAATCTGTATCTGA
>JZKD02S2208175.1:8657-26500 GCA_000966675.3 Picea glauca
ATCTAAGTGTCCACATACGAAGAAGGGCCAGAACTCTGAAGGTGAAGAGAAGTACAAATCCAAGAGATTTGTTAAAAAGAAAATTTTATGTGTAAACAATGATGACTCTTCAGGAGACATAGATAGTGACTCTTCTTATGAAGATAAGGTTAATGACTTTATGCTTATGGACAAAGAGGATTATGATAATAAAAGCACAGGAAATGATGTTAATGATGAAGAAGTTGTGGTTGATATGGATGGTGAAATAATCATTGCTTTAGAAGAGATTAACAGACTCGGACTTAAGAAGAGAAAACAAAAACAGTTGCTGATAGAGTTTGAAAAGAATGGTAAAAAACCCCATGAAGACTTTGCCATGCTAAAAGTGGATTTAGAAGAGGCAAAGAAAATAAAGGACACTCTAAAACAACAACTATCATAGAAGAAGGCAAGATGTGAATCCTTGAAGGAAGAGGTAGTAAAAACCAAAAAAGAGATGGAGAAGTTTAAAACATTGTATCTCCAAAATCTTCCAAGCATTAAAGCCACAACAGAACTAAACGACATTCTGAGCAAACATAGATCTCCTTTGTTAAAGATTGGTTTAGGTTATGTAAGTGGTTCAAGCAACAAACAGCCAAAAAACAAAGAGCTAGTAAAGATGATCAAGTTTCAAGTCAACGGACAATTAGACCATGTGAGTACTCTGTCACCAAAAGCTAATAAAGACAAGATGATCCCTGATAAAAAACAAATATTCAGAAGATGGAGCAACAAATGCCAAGAAGAAGGCCATCCTTCAGGTACCAAAATTTATTCCATGGTTATTGTTTTTACTGCTCTAATTTTGGTCATAAGATTGCAAATTGCCAAATTAAGTTTAGAGACATGCAACTGAAGAGGTCAAGAAATAAACAGTCTTTGCAACATAGAACTAAGCAACCAATGAGTAGACAATGTTGCACCAATCTCTTTGACCTATTGAACGATGAGCTCGAATGCTATAACTGTCATAACTTCGGCCACAAAGCTCCAAATTTCCATCTGAAGAATTACAAAGCAGATCCAAGGATAAAGCTCTTAGCTAGAAATGCCAACACATGGAAAAAGAAAGATAGTGAAAATGTGGTCTAGCACTTTCAGCTCAAAAACAAAAAGACCCCTGGAATATAGACAGTGGATGTTCCAAGCACATGACTGGAGACAAGGATAAGCTTATGTCTATAAGTGAAAGAAAAACAGGAAATGTGACCTTTGGAAATGATGAACCAGGTAAAATCAATGGTAAAGGGATGGTGAGTTTGAGTAATGGCAAAGGAGATGCTCAGGATGTTCTGCTTGTAGATGGTCTGAAAAATAATTTGCTTAGTGTAAGTCAAATGTTTGACAGAGGTTGTGAAGAGGTGTTCACTTCCAAAGATTGTAAGGTAAAGAATGTAAACTTAGGATAAGTGGTGGCTAAAGGCATAAGGACAGATAATAATGCATGTGTGCTGATAGAAGATAGAGACGAGTGTCATCTAAGCAAACATGATGAAAGTTGGTTATGGCATAGGAGATTTGGACATCTAAACTCTGACCACTTAATCAAGCTCAAATATCTTGAGGCAGTAAAAGATCTTCCAAAATTATCAAAGCCACTAGATTCTGTGTGTAAACCCTGCCAAGTAGGAAAGCTAAACAGGACACGGTTTAAATACAAAGAGCTCTACTTCAACAGAGAAACCACTCCAATTAGTTCATATGGATTTATGTGGACCATCAAGACAGGAAGGCATAGGGAAGGAAAACTATTTCATGTTGATCATTAATGATTACTCCAGACTCACTTGGGTTGCTTGTCTCAAAGGAAAAATTGAAGCATTTGAGCAATTTAAAATATTTAAATCTTTAATTGAAAATCAAACAAGAAACGGGTTAAAGGCAGTAAGATCAGACAGAGGAGGACAATTGATGTCAAGTGATTTCAAGGAATTATGTGATAAACATGGGATCAAGAGAGAATACACAATCCCAATAAGAGAAGTGAGAAATATTGAGTCTGATACAGAGGACACAGCTGAAGTTGAAGATGAACAGGTCCAAGAATCAGAAGAAGAAGACTCTGAGTTAGATACAAATACTCTGCAAGACTCAAATAAGAGAGTCCATCATGTCAAGGGGAGTTTGTGTTGGTTGAATATCTGATACCTCTGAAAAGTACTGCAACAGCTGAGGGGGAGCATGTTTTCTTTGACATTGATGTCAAAGGGGGAGAAAAGGTTTGGATGCTACAGTTGGAGGTCTAAGTAGAATAGAGCAGTCGTTCAAGGTTGCCATCAATGCCAAAGGGGGATATTGTTGGCATGTCTACAGAAAGAGTGTGCTTGTCATTGATGGCAAGAACAACAACAACGATGGCATGTTTACAAGCAAGAACAACAACGATGATGGCATGTTTACAAGCAAGAACAAAAACGACAATGGCATGTTTACAGGAAAGAACAACAATGACGATTGCATGTTTACAGGAAAGAATAGCAACGAACCAAAGCTCGAGAGACCATGACAGTTGGATCGATCACTGTGAATGATCCGGGCTATCAGATCAGAGTTGAGACAGGAGGAGCGTGCAGAGGAGGAGATTAGACCTCAGCCATCGGATCGAAATGTGCAGGACTAGAAATCGTTAGATCCAGTGGAGTTGCAAGGAGGATAAGCCCAACAATCAGTTAACACTCCAAAGCTGTGAAGGAATCTTGGTCATCCATTGAGGCAGGACACGTGGCGAGAGATCAGCGTTGCGCTGACTCGCAGATTGGGAAATCAGAGATAGGAAAAGAAAGAATTCACAAAGTTCGAGTTCGCGATTTCATCACAGTCGTTGGATCATAGAAGGTTGTAGGCCATCGATCTGGTGCAGGTTTCAAAAAATCGAGATTCGGAAGAAGGGATGTGCTCTAACCTCCGACATCGTGAGTCGCAAAATCACAAAGTGTGGAATAAATATCAAGCTGTCAATCTCAGATCCTAACCAACAAACAGGATTCACTTCAGATCTAAAGACGCGAAGCGGTTACGCTCTGGAAAGCTTGAGATTTGAAATTCCTGAAATGCGAATTTTCGTTAGTCGTTGGATCATTCTAAGTGGAAGGATAGGATAAGCTAGAAGAGCTGCATCGCAAACCAATCGAGCCATCAATCTAGGATCATGATCGACGAACAACATTCACTTCATATATAAAGATGCAAGGAGGTTACGCTCCAGAAAGTTTGAGATTTGAAATACCCGAAGCCCGGAAATCTGAAATGAATAAGGACCATCGGATATGGGGAACATACGATGACCATTATATCAGTGAATGAGGATCCATGTCAGCAAGACTACGTCAGCAAGGACACATGGCACAATTAGACAATGACAAGTGTCAAGATGATTCGACATTTCAAGTACGTGTAAATCACAAATCCGAGTGACACGTGGCAGCTACTAGGCTCATAACATGTCATCAAGTGACGTAAGTAAGTGACGTCGCTCCGAGAGTTTTAATTCAGGAGTTTTACCACCAGCACTTGCTCAAAGTCTCAAATATCAGAGTCCTGAAATGGATGTGAGTCGTCGGATATGAAGATCACTTTGGGTGCATTCTCAACCGTTGATCTAAATACAGTGGAAGGATAGTGTAAGTAAAATAACCAAAGTACCGAAGTGAACGAGAATCGTTCATTGTTCAAACAATAGATCAACTGTCTGATCTACTTTGGAGAAATCCACTTCAGAATATTTGAAAGATTATAAAGGCCTGAAGTCCCGAAGGACAAAGTTCCGAAGTCACTCATGACCATTAATCTGAAAGGGACACACATCAGTGGATTGTCAACTATGGGAAAAAGGAAAGGAGGGTTGAAAGGTTGGAAAGTTGAGCTTTCCAAACCTCGAATACCCGAAGGGATTGTGACCATTGATTCGAGAAGACCACACGTTTCTAGATCGTGGACTCTGGGTGAAATTCTCCGAGAGCAAGCGGCGTTTGAGAATTGAGACTCTCAAATACCGAAAGGGGAAATCAATATTGTCCATTGGTTTGGAGAGCCACATGTCACTTAGTCGTTGAGACTAAGAATCGTGCGTGGATGGAGGAAATAAGGGAGGATAAGTCAACATGGTGGAGTCGTTGATCGAGGAACATTGTCAAGATCATGAGATTGACGGTCCCGTCGCATTACGGGGTCAGAACATGCTCAAGTCTTAATTTTGTGAGCAGGCCGCAATTGAAACCACGGTTTTGAAGAAAGGACGCATGGAGGCTCATAGTGAATTGTGGGGTGAAAAGTGGTTTGTCCTCAAACCGCCTATAGATGTGTCCGCAATCGTGTGGTCACATGAAGTTCATAGCCCAAGGTCATATCAAGAAACAGAGCTAGCGCTCACAAGACTGAGTTTGGGAAGCGCCTTTTGAATAGGCATGTAGTCAAAGTTCGTAGTCTCATGAAAGGAAAGGGCTTAGCCAGAAAACCTAGCGCCCATTGTGAAGTTTTCTCAGAAATGGATGAGCGCGTAGAGGCTTTCTCAGTAACTGTCAGAACAAAGTGATTGTATCTGCCATAGAATTCGAGGAGCTGCAGGGTGATCGCCAGATAAGCTAAGAGTCTCAAAGTGATGGCCAGTATAATGAAGACTCATCACAGAGACAATTGACAGATGGAAAATAATCGAAGACTGTAACTGCTAGAGAAGCCAAATAATCTCAGGATAACAACCATTGATG
Organism: Picea glauca; assembly: GCA_000966675.3. Lineage (NCBI taxonomy): Eukaryota > Viridiplantae > Streptophyta > Pinopsida > Pinales > Pinaceae > Picea > Picea glauca. The sequence continues at coordinate 13,388 of JZKD02S2208175.1, forward strand.
AAGATCAGACTCAACATGATCGCTAGAGAAGATGAAGTGTCAGGTGTATGATCTGGCAGAGGACTTGGCATGATAAATATATGCAGAACAGAGAAGAGATGGTTGCTTCTATGGAGAGTTATTGATGTGGGTAGAGCATGTTGTGTGCAACAACTGAAATTCACAGAAGAGGCGCAACACATGGAATGGAAATGATACACGGAGCATAAAACACAAAAGAAAGACATAGAACAAAAATGCATATCTGAGAGAGGAAGAGAAACTCAAGGTGTGCATGCATAGATAGAGCAGAAGATCAAAAAGTTCAAGAAGATGAGAGTAGGAAGACACTGATGTAGGCATAACAGAGCAGTGTAGCATAACAGTGATGAGACTGGTAAGCCATTGATAAATACTGTATCATTGTGATAAATTTATGAAAAGAAAATATTTATATTTTAGGGTGGGAGAGAGGTGCTAAGGAGGATTTTCACCCTCATAGTTTCAAGTGGGTTCTTGAACACAGGGAGTTGTAGCTTCCAACTGGTTGCAGCCAGAAAAACCAGGGTGGTGCAAGGGAGAATTATTGTTCCCTATTATACAGGTTGGTGCTTGTGTAACTGGAAGTTGGTGCTTCCATCCAGTTGGTGTTGGAACACTCAGGGAGTTGGTTCTTCCTTCTAGTGGGTGCTAGAAAATCCATAGAGTTGGTGCTCTCGGTAAGTTGCAGCTTGTACAGGTTGGTGCATGTGTGTCTGGAAGTTGGTGCTTCCATCCAGTTGGTGCTGGAACACAAAGGGATTTGGTTCTTCCTTCTAGTGGGTGCTATAGAAACAAGAGAGTTGGAACACTCAGTAAGTTGTTGCTTGTAAAACAAAGGTGGTAGCCTCAAAAGGAGTTGGAGCTCATAAGAATGATAATGTACAGAAAATAAATACTACTTATCATATCAAGAACAAAAGGTTTTTTCCCTTTATGGGTTTCCTTAGGAAATATTTGTCTCTGTATATTTCATGTGTGTGATTGATGTTGAATATTCTATTGCTTACTTCCCTGCATTATTGTGATCATCAATGATTTTTTTGTAAAGAGTTGAAAACAGGCATAATTGCTTAAGCACAGTAACAACTGATTCACCCCCCCCCCTCAGTTTTCCAACAAGGAGAGTATTCTCAAGCGTAAGTTTAACTCTTTTTCAGGCCTAAGGGACTAAATTTGTGAAAAGGGGCCATTCTCCCTGGTTTTAGTTTATCTCTTTTTCGGGCCTTGGAGATTATCTACGAAAAAGGAAACCCCTTGGAGTCCATAGTTAAGCTCTTTTTAGACTCCCTGGATATGAAAATATTGTCGAGTGATATTGTTCCTTTCACACTCGTTAATTGGTCCAAAAGGAATATATATTTGGCATAATTTTAACCCTTTTCTATCAATAGATTACCCAGGAAAAAGGTACGCCTCGTGAGACATGTCTCGCTGGGAGAGTTCTTCTAAGTTACGTTTTATACTTTTTCGGGCTCAGGGGACTAAATTACGAAAAAGGTGATGAGTCCATAGTTAATCTCTTTTCAGACTCCTTAAATTTGAAAAGATAGCTAAGTGATCTTGTCTCTGTCACACTCTTTAAAATGGTTTTGAATACACATCCTTTCGATATAAGTTTAACCCTTTTCCGGACCGATTGGACTAATTACGAAAAAGGAATACTTTGGCCCTAGTGACTAGAAGAGTTCTCCTCGGTATAATTTTATTCTTCTTCGGGACCTGGAGACTAACCTTATAAAAAATATCACTCTAGAGTCTTCTTTTAGTGTTTTTTCAGAATCTCTAAAAATGAAAAACCACCGACCTTACCTTCTCCGAGCTCATAAAACTTCACATGGAAGGAGTCTTGTTGTGTCATGTTGTAATCGCATCGCATGTCTCATCCTTGTGTCCTTGGCCTAATGTTGGATTCATGTTGCAATTACTGAACCCTTAGAGCATTCCTTAGGTGCAATCCTTGTAGCATTTTTCCCCTCGTGATCTCACACCTTGACCCATGGATGAATTACTCCAAGTGTCTTTATCATGCACATGTCTCCTAGCACTGAGCATCAGTATGTTCCATGTGCTTGGAACTAGTTTTCTTTCCAGAGACACTCATTCCTCCTTTTTAACATAGCATTATTTTATTCTTTTTCAAGCTCGTTAAATATTTGAAAAAGACAAAAAAACAAATTTTCAAAAAAGAGGGGACGGGATATACATTATCTTTTATCGGCAGCAAGATAGTCGCCCTTGGACAAAGCACATCCTTATGTTTGTTCCGCAAGCATTGGGATCTAATATGACCTTAGGAAGTTGTTCTCGTTACATAGAGTTGTGTCCTCCTCTGTTTGGTTATTCTTCCAAACATATGGAGAATTTGTGGTGCCTCTTGTATCACAGACTTATGTCAATAATATGGTGCCTGAGTCTCATCGTTTTGTTGTGATTTTGTCCAAGGGAAGTTTTTCCAACTTGAGTCGGCCATTCCGTAGTTGATCTCTTGACTTTCATGAGTTGTCCATCTCGAGTATCTAGTCAAGTTCGGATTCAGAATCAATGAAGATTGATACATGTTGTTCAAGTTCTTCTAGTCTTTCCATGACACTCTGTTGAAGACCTTAGGGTAGTGAGTCCTTCACTCTTATTACACTCTTACCTGAGTTTTGAATACCTTGAAGACATTGCTCGAGTTATGAAGCTACCATCTCCAGCTACAGGCATTGATGCTTCCTGGAGATGCATATCTCATTGTACTTGTATATTTTATGATGATTTTGATATGTAGATCCATTGTGTATTGTTTGCGGCTACACTTTATATAGACATTCATATTTTTCTCGTAGTCATGATTATTTTGATATGACATGGATCTGTAGTGTACTTGATTGGTAGTCATGCTTAGTTTATCCCGAGCATGAGTATTCCCACCTCAGAGAGATTATCATTATTTTGCAGATGACACACTCACGAACACTCGTCTTAGGTTCACTTGACTTTGTGCCTTCGCACTATCTAAAGAATTTATAATGTATTTCAGCCATCAATCGCTCTTCTGACCTCACACATTAGGGGGCATCTGTTATAGTCCAAAAATGCCACATATATGAATCCAAGGCATTGGCCCATCCATTTGCATACTTTGTCAAACATATTGTTGAGGTTTCCTTCTTAAAAAACACTTTTTGGATAATGTGCGTGCCCTGATGCACTATTAGCCTGTGTACACACATGAGTTGCATGCTAGTTAGCCCACATACATATGTTTGTTGCATGCTAAGTAGCTCGCGTTTACCTCCAAAAGTTGCAAAAAATATAAAATTGCACGAATTCCGATGGATTTTATGGGCTATGGAGAGTTTCCTAACCATTTTACCCCTTGTAGCCCATCCCCAAACCAAATAACCATCTTTTTTCTCGTATATAAAGAGGTCTAAGAGAGTTATTTAGATATATGAACAAGAGAATAAGAAAACTCTACCAAAATCCTTTCCCTCTCATTGCCCAAGTTTTTCATCTTGGTCTGAGTTTTAGCCTCAACTTTCCCCTCCAACCATTCTCCCTATGCAACCCTTCCTTCTTCCCTTGATGGCATGTTGGTTGTGAGATTGATGCACTTGGAGCCAGGACAGAGGAGCTCAGACTTGGTTCATAGAGCGGTGTTCGCAAGCAAAGGTTATAACCTCTCATCTTGAATTTGAATAAAAGAGATTATCTTTGTCCCAAAACCCTATGTGTACATGTCCTTGTTAATTTGAGCATTTATATCTATATTTAGGCTTTTAAGTGATTACTAGAGATGTATATGTTGTTTCATTGTATTCTTAACCCCTTACAGGTCAGCTTTGGGATGAGATTTGTGATCTAAGTGGCAACAACAAGCGGAAGAGGTCTACATCAATCGTAAGGATTCAAGGTGCACTCATTAACCTTCTCTTCTCTCTTTCTCTTATCACTTAGTCTAGATTGTTTTGGGGTAGATTAGAGATAAGTCAGTATTTTAAGGGAGTTATTGCTCTGCATGTTTCTTAGACCCAGTTTAGGGGTAATTTCCCCATAGTATCTATTCACACTCACTAAATTGTACTAGGTACCTTGGGGCCCATCTTCGTCATCGTTGTGTCCCCTTGCATCTATTAACAATATACATCAATGACTAGTAATCAAACAGTTTCTACCATGCTCGACATCAACTCATCTATTTGAATGATGTAAATTTGTACCATCGAGGTTTGGGTTGAGGACCTTGGTTTTGGGGCCACATAATTCCTCTACAACATCCCCTCCCAAGTTGCGACGGAGTATATCACTTGTCTATGAGTACTTTAAAGACTTTGGGGGCACATTCCTCAATGCTCATTGTCCTCCTGATGTATATATGTTGTGTCATAGATCCACATTTCATTTGTTGGTGGCTATGATTGTATTCATGGCATAGATCCACAGTGTATTGTCTCGTGGCTATGATATTATTAATGACATGGATCCACTGTGTATTCATTCATGGCCATGGTCTTGCATTTCATGTCATGGATCCCTAGTGTATTGTTTGGTGGCCATGCTCTTCATAGTATGAGTATGTCTGCCTAGGAGATGGTAAATATATGCATTCATCCTTGGTGTTCGATTACAAGAACTCTTTGACTTTTGAACCTCCTTTGATTTCTCCTCATGCTACCTAACATGGACACTATTTTATTGTAATGTGTTTCGGCCATCCATTCCTTTCCCGACCTCACACATTAGGGGCCATCATTTATAGCCTTAATTTCCAATCTACAAGGCAAAAATGGGATCCAACAAAAGATGAAAGTCAAAGCACATTTCGCGCTCAAGATCTGGGATCCTTTTTAGGGTCATCACGATACCCATAAGAGATATCACGTGACGATAGTCACTTGTCATTTATAGTGAAACATGAGATAATCCTTGTAAACTTCTAGATTCGTGGAATTACGAAGAGATAGGTAAGGGATGAGTTGTATATTTGTGGCATGAGCGTAGGAACTCACATCATTCAAGTTTCTACTAGGTTTTAGAAGACATAGAATCTCTCTTAAGCCTCTTCCAAGGATATACATAAAGAAGGGAAGTCTTGAGCATGAGAAGGAAGAATCATTTGTAGAATTATGTTGTCGAATTGCAAAGGATATTCTCCTATTCAGAACAACCAGAATCAGATTTCCTAGTTTGATCAAGAAGCTAAGGATAATAAAGGAGCAAGGAGCCAAGGAGGATGTGTCAATATCTAAGGTATGAATTTGATGTAATTTCTTCATGTTAATGAATAGATCATTGGTTTCCCCCCCTTAATATGTTTTTATTTCCTTTACAAATGATTGGATCTGGTTTATTTCATTATAGACATAGGATTCTAACACTAAGTAGAGAGGTAAAGAGGCATTGTTTGTCTTTTGTGTGCAGGAAGTAGGTTACAGAACTTGGAGCTGGAACTTCATATCTGCATCAGCCAGGATATACGAAGGACAATCTATAGTGAAATGTATTCTATCTCTACCACTCCTTAGGTTACTTGTGAATTCATTTTCTTGAGTCTAGGAAACCCATAGAAGTCTAGCACAATTGTTTGTCTAGGATCAATAGGCAGATCCTAGGGATATCTACTTACCATACTAGTGATATTTCTCCAAAAACAAAGGTCCCATCAATGAAAAGGAAGGAGAATAGTATTTCACATCAAAATCCAAGTCCATAAGACTAAATTTAATGCCCTCTCTGATTTTGGTTCACAAGAAAACCTCATCATTGAGGGATTGGTGGAGAAGCTTGGGTTGGAAATATATGAGCATCGACATACATAACCATTGTGATAGGTGCACAAGGATGTTGAAATGCAAGTTACTAAACAATGCAAAATAGGATTTGTGATCCATGAAATTTCATTGATGAATTACAAGTGGATGTAGTACCATTGGAAATAAGTGGGGTATTACTAAATAGCCCATATATGTATTATAGGAAGGCCATTTTCTCAAGGGAAGAGAATAACTACTACCCATTCAAATATGGAAAATACTACATCATCCATGCACAGAAAGGTGAGAATGAGATTCCATTGGAGATATCCAACCAAGACAAGAGGCTTGTTAATGTAAGTAAGAAATTTGTTCTTTTACTGTGGAATCCTCAAGATTAAAGAAAAATAGTAGAAGTAGATACTTCCCAAGGGAGTGTACAAATCAGAAAAAGGAAGTAATTGGAAAGCTTTTCCAACGATTTAAAAAAATGTTTTGGGAATCTAAGAATTTATCACTATTGAGAGTTGTTAAACACAAATACACTTGCAGCAAGATGCACCTCTACCCAAAATAGGGTTGTACAGGAAGTTCATTTTTTAGAGCAATGAAGTTAAGAAGCAACTTTATAATTTACTTGAACAAGGATTCATTAGGCTCAAGTACATACCCATGCAATTTACCAATTGTTATGGTTCCAAATAAAGATGGCCCATGGAGAACATGCATAGATTGTACAACATAAACTAGATTACCATCAAGAACCAGTACCCCTTGCTAAGGATAGATGATTTGATGGATCAAATTCAAAATTCAAGGCACTTCACCCAATTGAATTTGTGTGGTCACTATCACCAAATTTGAATGAAACAAGAAGACACTTGAATGATTATATTCAAGAGAAGGCAAGGATTATGTAAATGTGTGGTTCTTGCTTTTGGTAATGTCCCCACTACATTCATGAGGATTATGAATAATGTATTATGCACATTCATTATTTATTTTGTTGTAGTCTACCTAGATGACATTCTACTTTCCAGCTGAACAAAATGGATCATGCCCTATCATGTTCCTTAAAACCATGCATTCTCTTTGTTAAATACACTTTACAGACATGATACCTTAAGTATCAAAATTATTTAAATATTGTTTCCTAATAACAGGAAAGATATGGAACTCTTCTTAGTATTTTCATTGGAGCATGCTTTTCAATGAGTTTCCACGATTGAAGCTTAGTTTCCCAAGATTACTCAGTCCACTCAGAAGAATACCACTTCTTCTTCCTTTTTCCACCACTATGGATCAACATAACAATATTGGAAGTAATGGATTCCACATCTATTACTATCAATGCAAAAACATTTTGCACCTAACAAAAAACAAATAACCAATAAAATAAACAACATCACACCTTGTAGACCAACAAAGTTAAGGCGGCCAAGACCCTACTTCCTAAACAATGATACAAAACTAAATTTAGAGGTTGATGTAATCAATCCAATCTCTATGGATCCTAACCTAATCTTGATGGCTAGAGGTTACTCTGCCAAAAACAAAAAATCTCTATTCACACAAAACTACCAAATCAAAAATATACTAACCTACAAATTTTTGAATAATGGAAGGCAGAAGTGATCCAGATTGTATGAGCATAATGAAATGAATACAAATTATTAAAATATGCTTAACACAAAATAACAAAGATACAGTAAAACTGGTTTTCTATTCAATAAGGAAATAAGTTGAAACTGTAAAATCCAACGGAAAACAAGCTTGCTAGAATGGTGGTGGCTTATCTCTAAGAAGAGATTAGACAGTTGTGCTCATTCGCAGGAAGATGGTTACAATGAGGCTCTGAAGTCCTTTTACAATAAACAGGAATGTCAAAAACCATAGACATCCAAAAACCTAACCCTAGGAGATGAAGCGCCAAAAATCATGTGGGCCCTGTCTGGGTAAGTTAGTACATCAACTTTCCGGGGTCGTAACTTTTTCATACGATCATCGTTTTAGGCACACGATAGCCCAATGGAAAGGTCTAACCGAGAAGAACATTTTTTTATTGGCCCGGGTTACTACCTCTTTCAATCACCTGGGCCCCAAATCCCCAAAAAACGTCGTTTAGGGCCTCAAAATGGCCCCGAAAGTTTGGAACCTGAAAAACTGTCGAAAAATTACCAAGGTGGAAAAATGTTTTTTGAGCCAATGGAATAGGCAGGTGGCCACCGATATCGATCTGGATCAATCCTCCCTCCTTAGGAAGCAATGGTATCCATTCTGTTGATTTTCCCCATCATATGAGAAAATTTCTGTTGAATTTGGCCCCGGTTGAGCCACTTGCCTTCGTGCAAGAGCTGGCCTAATTTGACGACTTGATAAAGTTGGATCCTTTGTTGTCTAGTGCCCTTGATTTGTGTGTCTATAATATGATCACTGGATGCATGTTGTGTGCAGTCAAGGTTGATTTACATTGGTTTCAACTGCTCTGCTATCTCTGAGGTGTCCAATAATGGTGGGAAATATGGTCGAAGGAGAGCCACGTTGAAGACTAGATGTAGACCAAGGAAGGTAGGAATGTTGAGCTCAAAAGCATTGTCACCCATAGCCTTGGTGATGGTGTACAACCCATAACAACGTGGGCGAAGCTTCTGATGGGGCCCTGTAAGGCGTCCTTTTTGCAAATGCAACCAAACTTTGTCTCCCACCTGAAACTGGTTTTCTATTCAATAAGGAATTAAGCTAAAACTGTAAAATGCAGCAGAAAACAAGTTTGTTGGAATGGTGGTGGCTTATCTCTGAGAATAAATGTGACGATTGCGCTCATTCGTAAGAATATTGTTACAATGAGGCTCCGAAGGCATTTTACAATAAACAAGAATGTCAAAAACCCTAGACATCCAAAAACCTAACCTTAGGAGATGAAGCGCCAAAAGTCATGTGGGCCCCGTTTGGGTAAGTTAGTACATCAACTTCCCCGGGTCGTAACTTTTGCATACGATCTTCGTTTTAGGCGCACGATATCCCGTTAGAAAGGTCTAACCAAGAAGAACAATTTTTGATTGGCCTAGGTAAGTTCCTTTTATAGTAACCTCGGCCTCAAATCCCCAAAAAACGTCGTTCAAGGCCTCAAAACGGTCTCGGAAGTTTGGAACTTGAAAAACTACCAAGGTGGAGAACTATTTTTCGAGCTAGTGGAATAGGTGGGTGGCCACCGATATCCACCTAGATCAAGAAGAACCTAATATTCCACACACGTACAAAGAACAATGAATAAATAACATGGATTCTATATAAACTAGAACATAATTCAAGGCATATAGGTTTCACAAAACAACACTGTATGCCTCTAACTACATTTCAAATTAGCAAATAGGAAAAGGTTTACCAATCTAACACTTCCCAACAAGTAGTTACTGTTAATATGGGATTAAAATATGCTATATAACAAATTTCATCTCTGTCAAGTGATTACCAGTGCCATTAAATTCATCAAAATAGTTCATTCATGCGATTGTTTTGTTATGGGTAAACAAAATGCTTGTATTTAGTCTTATTTGGGCAATTTAACTAATGGGTGTTAGAAGATAATGGATGTGCTCGTTTAACCATAGACAATATCACTATTGTCACCCCTGAGCACCTTAACCTTGACAGACAATCATTCCAAAAGCAAACCCTAGGCTAGATAGCCAAACAAGATAGTGCACCAAATAGGAGTAACAAGAGTTGATCAGAGATTCCAAACCATAACCAAGAGAGAGTCCAGGCCAAAACCGAAATCTTCTATCTGCGGCAGCTGCAACGACAACTCTCCTCCAAACTTCCGCACAAACTAGTCAATTGCAGTGCGCACAAGTGTTGCTTATGCAGTTATGAGAATGCCTGCCAGAATGAAGACTATCCTCCTGTATTTATACTAAAACTGGCAAACTTCCTGGGCCGACTTCTTATTCTGGGTGCCTATTTACTTAGTATATAATATTTCCTTTAGCCGACTTCTTCTCTTGAAGGCTAATAACCTAATACAAATTATCCTCTTGAGTCGACTTGTCTTCTAAGGTTATTAACCAACTAATTTAGGGTTTCTTCTTGCTTCCCGAAATATTCTATTCTTGTCAAGTTTACACGTGGAGGTAAATACCTCCCACAACTACCATAATATCAACACTCCCTCCTAGCTATATAGGTATTTGAAAGTAATGGTCTTGAGCACAAACATACCATTTATCTGGTGGCATCAACATAGTCATATAGACTATCTCATGACTAGATCATCAGCACCATCATCACTATCAGTGTCATCATCTGCATCATCTCTCAAAACCATACTCCATCTAAGTAATCATACATGATGTTGGATAAGTCAGTCACTCCATAGAGTGACACAAGAGCCATTCTTCTAATCCGGACATAGGTCCTAGAAGAATAAATGTTCTGAACCATTTTCCATCTGGGAAATATCTGTCCATTGATCATCCATCTAGCTGATAATCATTTCCAACACTATTGATAGTCTTCAAGGAGATCAGAACAATGTCATTCAATAGAACACAATTGTGTCTATTCATAGTAGCACACAACTACAATCCAGTGGTACACTGCCACACCAAGTAGCACACAAATACTTGATCAGTGACATATAGTCACAATCAGTGGAACACATCCACTATAATAGTATACATCTATTGTCCGAAGACATACAGTCTCCATAACAATCATATCATCAACCTGCACAGAAAACATTGTTATGATATATAAAATGAATCATCTGGGCCATTCTTCCACTCACATCTGTGAGATCTGGAAGAGCATCTTCCCTAAGAAAGTAAAACATCAACGATGAGTTATCTGGACTATTCCTCTCAAGCAAGGAAGAATAATTGTCTCGATTTCTGAGCTTGGACCATTCACTTATCTGGGCCATTCCTCCAGCACTAAACAAAGTGCAACTTGGAGAGAATGAATCTTCCCTATGGAATGCATGTCCCTCATTGTTGAACCTGGACCATTCACCTATGTGGGAAATTCCTCTGGAACTAAACAATATACAACCTGGAGAGAATGAATCTTCCCTAGGGAATGACTGTCTGAACCATTTCTCAAGAAAATGATTGTCTTGCACCAACCTCCAAAATGGACCATTCTTCGAAACTGCTCACAACTGTGAGCTTCGAAAGAATGATTGTCCGGCGAGGCAGACTAGTATTCTTGACCACTACTAAGAGTGACCGTCAAGAAGAGAGATTATCCTAGACCATTCTTTATGTTAACCACAAGGGGAATCGTTGTCTATGGTACATCAGCAATCCATCAAACCATTTTCATTTACTAAAATGACCGTTCGATCTGGACCATTTTCTGAACTGGAAAATGCTTGTCCATGAGAAATCTCAAACCACTTTTCGAACTGGAAAGGAATTGCTTATCCTGAACCATTTTTTGAACTGAAAAATGATTGTCCATAAATCAATAACACATAAGTGCTCCCTCCCAACCTAGGAGTCATCTTTTCCTTTTTCAATAAGGAAGTCATCTCCTTGAGCTCCAGCTTGAGTACACAAACTCTTTCATCTTGAACAAAGGCTTTACCAAAATGCCTGCTTATCTGCTCATCTGTGAAGATATATATTGGAGAACCACTTCTCCTTTCTGGACTTCATCACGAATAATGTAATTCTTGATCTCAATGTACTTTGGTCTTTCTGGAACAATGGTTTTTTTGAAGGCTTCATATAGCTTTGATCATCATAGTTGAATTCAACTCTTTTGTTTCCTGCTAGCTCATAACATCGTGGCAAGGGTCAAACTTGGAACATATCCAAGTGGTACTTCTTTTGTCGTTATGAGAGATTTTTCATGGATTGCCAATCCATCATCCTTGAGTTATGAGTAACCATTCTGATACAGTATCTTTGTTACAGAAGGTTTTTCACGACGCTTTTGTTGTGCATTGGAGGTTCCGCACCAAGTTGTTTGAATCCATACAAAACCTTCTTCCATGTGCATAGAAGAGGCTCTTCCTGGTATACCTCAAAGCCTTGAGGTTGTTCTACATACGTTCTTTGTTCAATTATTCTAGAGAACAGTCTTTGCATTCATCTGATGTAAACTCCAACCCATGGATATTCCGGACGATATAATGGCTCATGTAGAGGTATGTCTAGTTTACTAGAACAAGCAATCATCGTAGTCTTCTCCCTCCATCTGGGAGAAACCTCTAGTTCTGGATCTCACAATGCTTACATTTATAAGTCTTCCATACATTGTTCTTCATCACAACTTTCATTTCCTCTTCTTGATTTCTTTTAGTGAGTTCAGGTTAGGCTGGTAGTATTGTGATTCTCGATACAATGACTGGTTGTTCTGTCTTTTATTTCTCTTTTGGAATCTTCATGTTCGTCCTTATGTTTTTCTTTAGTTCTTAGGTCCATGGAGTTTTCTATAGATTCGATGCCCTGAAGATTCCAACTTCTTCCTTTCATCATAGGATCATGGATGTGGATGGACAACCAAGGATACTTTAAGGATTCTTTTCAAAGAAGATGTCTTCTAAGGTCACACTGAACACGTGTTGCTTTTTCATGGTTGCTTCCATGGATATATACTTCATCATATTCAATGGATCATATAATTTAGGATTACCTCCCTCCTAATCCTTGCTTCATGCATGAATGCATGCTCTTCTTTTGGAAATATATAATCGGCTCTCTCCATCTAGGAGAGTCCACGCTTCTGTCTGCATCCTTATTGCCTTCTGCAAAGTGTCACAAATATTTTTCCAATTCCTCTTGATTGTCGACTTATTTTTGTCTTTAATTCTTCTAGGTTTCTTCAAGATTGATTCTGATTTTGGCTTATCTTGCACCTGTTACTTAGGTAATATCTTCCACATGAATTGTTACCAAGGGTTGGTGATGTACTTCATCCTTTCATGTGTATTGCCTAACTTGTAGTCATAGTGATGACAATCCTTATCTTGTTGTTCTTCCATAGGTATAGTTTCTATTGGAACATGTTATCTTCTAGGAAAAAGATATGCAATATATGTACAGAAAACATGGTATGTACAAGAACTATGAGGAGTATCGTTACCTTGTCTTAGAAGAAGAAGTATGTTTCATCCTGCTCAGTCTTCTTTGAAGGTTCCTTTTCTTCGGCAACTGATGCTTCGTGTGTCTCCTTCCTTTTCTTTAGCTCGGGACAATGATTCTTGTAGTGGCCATATTTTCAACAGTTGTATTATCACTCCAGGAAACTCTCCTAGGTTGTATCTCAGAGATGCCTGGTAACTTAACCTTTTGTAACTATTTTCTCAATAATGGGTGTGGGTTTGGATCAAGATGAATATCTTAAA
>JZKD02S2208186.1:26474-39522 GCA_000966675.3 Picea glauca
TTTTATCCCCGCTTTTAAAAATAGGTACATTGAGGATTTGAGTCCAAGGTTTTGGGAAGCCTTGTTGGATAGATAAAATGAAGAGCTTATGTATGTGAGGAATGAAGATAGGGCCTCCAATTTTTAATATTTTAGCTTGGTAACATCTGTTGTCCTCAACCTTTCCTTTTGAAAGTCGCTTAACCCCAAACTTGATGTCTTCTATATAGAAAACTTCATCCTTTGTAGAGTTTTTTTGCATGTTTTCCACACGTTAAGGGATTCATACATATTTTTGAGGTAGAAATTCCAATCCTTCAAGGGAATCTTATTATTTTCTTTCGTTTTACAAGTTAGAATTTTCCTCCAAAATTTCTTAGGATTTATCTTAAATAGGTGCAAAAGCTTATCTTTCTTTCTATTTATATAGTCTTCTTTTTTTCATTTAATTAATTTTTTGTATTTATATAGTAGGACATAGTAAAAGTTCTTAGTTTTTACCTTTTTATAGGTACCTTTTCGAACACATTTTGTCTAGAATTCGATTGAAAATTTAGAAAACAATGCCAAGAGTTTTTGGTGCAGTTGAATCAATTTATGCATTTAAAAATGTGATTTAAGCAATGTAAAATTCTAATTCCACTAACAATAGCATTGTTAGGAAAATAAAAAAACATAGAATGTTTAGACCACACCATTATAGTAATTTAAAAAGCAAACCATAAAAACCTCACAATCCAACCATAAGAACCTCACAATAGAGGAGGCACATAAATACTCTAGCATGTACTTCTCATAAAACATCATATATCATAGGTTGACAACTTGAATACTCATTAGTTGATTGTCATTACTCTCATAAATATTTATATGACTCAATGGAACAATAGGAAAGAAATCAAACCATGTGAGGAATTTATGACAAACGACAACAGGGAGTCCATATAGGTTCAACCTTTCCATATAGTTTCAACGATTTCATATCGGAACTCTTTAACATCGTAGAACATGATTAAGAGGATAGTCCCATTTTTTTTCAATGAATCTTGGCTTTTCCCATCAAATTAACTTAACTTGATGTCATGCGACCTCTGAATATAAAAGTGTTTAAATAATGTAACTGCAAAGAGTATTCTAATTATTATTGATGCATTATTCATTAGATCAATCCCCTTTTGCGTATTGATCATGTTGGGTATTGTAAATGACCAAATCCCATTTTGCGGATTGGTCAAAACATAATTGTAATAGTCAGAATAAGAAGTCAGCCCCAGAATATATATTAAAGGTGGTTATAACCACCGAGAAGAAGAAGTCGGCCCTGCTAGTGAAAAGACACCTCCACATGTGCCAGAATTATATAAATAAGGAGGCTAACGCCTCACTTAGACACCCACTCACTTGTTCATCAAGAGAAAATTTTAGAGCTGTAGTTGGAGAAGACACACACACACACACACACACAGAGAGAAAGAGAGAGGTGCATTCTTGGGAGAGGACTTTCTGTATTTTTTTGAGTTATCTATTAGCATTTTATTGGCTATCTATAATAAGGAAGTTTTGTTGGGTTTTCTCCCCTATGAGGGTTTCCTGGGATAAATGATGTGTCTCTTATGATTGTGTATTTCTCAGAAATCTTATCTATGTTATTTTTATCTAGTGAAATGAAAAGAAATCTAATAATAGATTAAACATTAACATGGTATCCGAGCTAAGATAAAGAGAGCATCTTTCACAAGATAAAGTGAAAAACATCATTGTTTTCGTACGTGCAAATTAAGGATTTTCTTGATAAAGTATTTCAGCCCCAAAACCATCTAGAAACGTGTGCCCTTCCTCAAGAATCACTTTGGCATCCTCAACGCAACCTTTTCAGCGGCTAGATCTCCTGGAAAGTGAAACCCTAGTTTTCACAAAGTACCAGAAGTACCAAAAAACTAGAGTACCAGAAGTACCAGAGTACCAGAAAACCAGAAGCTCTAGTCCATAAATCCATACATCAAGTTTGGAGGGGTAAATGTTGGATTTTCCAAGATCCAGACATACTAGGATACTCGCCTCATCCAAGCGCACCTCCTGGGAAGTTCATAATTTAATTTTGAGCATTTTCATTTTTGGACATTTTCTTAGCTCCAAGTAAAAGAAGTCTCCAAGCACTAAACTTGTTGACAAGATGGAAGGTGTGGAAAACTTTTGTGCCTGGAAGTATAGGATTGGTCTCATTCTTTAAGAGAATGACCTGGCAATATTCTTCAAAGAAGAAGTAATAAAACCCATTGATGCTGTAGATAAAGGAAAGAACCAAAAGGACACGATTAGGGCCAAAAGAATCATTGCAAATTCAATAAAAGATCACCCAATTCCTTATGTGTCACCAAAGAGATTCCAGAAGAAAGGACAATGAAAGGAAATATATTACTCATCTGTACAATGCTACCATTTTGACAATATGGGACATATTGTGAGACATTGTCTAGCTAGATGAGAAGAATACAAGAGGAAAAATAAGAGGCACCATGCCCATGCAATTGAATATGAAGAGCCACCCACAAAGATGTTAAGAGAACAAATTAAAGACTATGTCTTAATATCGACCCTCTCAGGATTGCTAACACCTGGAGAGGACACTTGTCTCATTGATAGTGGTGCTTCCAAGCACATGACAGGTCAAAGATATAATCTCTCTTGCATTTTAGAAAAAAAGAAAATCTCAGAAAGTTACACTTGGAGATAATTACCAATTACCAATATCCCATCAAGGGAGTGGGAGAATCAAACTACAAACTTAACTCAGGGAATTCAATGAATATGAAGGACGTAATCTATGTACCAGGTTTGACAAAGAACCCATTCTCCATATCAGCTTTAGAAAAGAAAGGCTTTAGAGTTTCCTTTATAGATGGAGAAGTCCTTATGTGGGATAAATGAGAAACCATGAAAGAAGCAATCATCATTGGAAAAGAAGAAGGTGCCTTGCATAAGATAAAGGGTCACTCAGAAGTAGCCATGACCCATGCCATTGAGAATCCATGTGAATTTTGGCATAGAATATTATCCCACATCAACTACAAGACATTACCTTACGTATGCAAAGCAGTCACAGGTCTACCAGAACTCAAGGTTGACCATGAAGGCATGTGCAATGGATGTACAAAAGGGAAGAACATCGAGAACCCTTTTCCGAAGAGAGACACCAAAGCATAAGGAGTCTTATAACTCATTCATTCATATGTGTGTGGCCCAATTCCATCATCCTCCATCAGTGGGTATGTATACTATGTATATTTTATTGATAATTATTCTCGTAAGACCTAGGTTTACTTTTTGAAATGAAAAGATGAAGTGTTCAGTAAATTCAAGGAATTCAAAGCCTTGATAGAGAATCTTTCTGAAATAAATATCAAGATACTTAGGTCAGATAATGGAGGAGAATACACCTCAAAAGAGTTTGTGAACTTATGAAAATATGTAGGGATCAAGAGGGAGCTCACCACTCCCTATAGTCCTCAACGAAATTGTGTGGCAGAACGAAAGAACAGAACAATAATGGAAGCAGTGAATACCATGATCCATGATCAATATCTTCCAATGTGATTATGGGAAGAAGCAACAATGACAACAGTATATGTACAAAAATGATTGTCCCATAGTGCACTTGGGTTCAAAACCCTGGAATAGATGGTCACTAGAAATAAGCCAGAGGTAATCCATCTCAAAATATTTGGTTGCCCAGCCTTTGTACATATTCCAAAAGAGAAGAGAAACAATTTGGAACCCTTAGGAAAGAAGGGAATATTTGTGGGATACTGTGAGGCCTGCAAGGCCTTAAGGATTTATATGCCAGGTCACCATCACATTGAGATCAACAGGGATGTGACCTTTGATGAAGATGTAGTGCTCAAGAAATCAAGAAGATTCTAGATTGAAGAAGTATATGAAGAGGAACCTGTAGCTCCCATATTTGCAAAATCAATGAGGGAGGTTCCGAGAGTTGCAGAACTAGTGAGGGAAGTCATAGCTTCCCCTGATGAGAAAATTCTAGAAGATCATGACATATTAGAATTTCAAGAACCTCCTCAGATGACAATATCCCATAAGAGAAATCCTTCTTGGGCTAGGGATCTTATTCAAGATGGAGAGAAGTATGGTGTTCCCGAAGGAACCATGAGATGGGTGAAGAGACCTAATCCATTCTCCAGTTATATGGATTTGATGTGTGATCTCCTAGAGAAGGAGCGTACCTGCATTGAAGAAGCCATTCAAAAGAAAGAATGGGAAGATGTCATGACAAAAGAATAACAATCCATAATAAAGAATGATGTATGGGAAATAGTTCCCAGACCAAAGAGCAAGGATGTGGTATCTTCCAAATGGCTCTTCAAAATAAAACATGTTGTTGATGGAAGTATTGAGAAGTACAAATAAATGTTTGTCACTCGTGGCTTTTCTCAAAAGGAAGGCATTGACTATGAAGAGACATTCGCTCATGTAGCTAGATACACTTCGATCAGAACCATAATAGCCCTTATAGCTAAGATGAAGTGGAAGTTACACCAGATGGATGTAAAGACAACTTTCCTAAATGGTCATCGAAGAAGAAGTGTATATAGAACAACCTCAAGGATTTGAAGTTGAAGATAGGAAGACTCATATCTGCAAGTTGAAGAAGGCTTTGTATGGGTTGAAGCAAGCTCCTAGAGCTTGGTATGGCAGGATAGATAATTTTCTGACGAGCTTGGGCTTTCCCAAGAGTAAATCAGATTCTAACATCTACTTCAAGGTTATGAATGGTGAGCCAGTGATATTGTTGTTGTATGTGGATGACTTATTCTTAACTAGTGAAGAAAAGTTCATCATCAAATGTAAGAAGAAGCTTGCTTCATAATTTTAGATGAAATACCTTGGCCTAATGAATTATTTCTTAGGCCTTGAGGTATGGCAGAGCCCAGAGAGAATCTTCCTTAACCAAGGGAAGCATGCAACCGAAATCCTGAAGAGATTCGACATGTTAGAGTGCAAGTCCATGAATACACCCATGGAAGCGAAGCTGAAGCAACTGGTCGACACTTTGTCGGAATTGATTGATGCCATGTTGTATAGATAGATCATTGGATCGCTGATGTACCTGATGAACACTAGACCAGGTATCTGTTTTTCCCTGAACACTTTGATTCAGTTTCTCGTAGAGCCCAGTCATGTTCACCTAGTTGCTGCAAAACATGTGATGAGGTACCTAAAGGGTACATTAGATTGTGATCTCAATTGTGATGGAGATCATGATTTCACACTGAGTGGGTACACTGATTCAAATTGGGTTGGAAGTGTCTCTGACAGGAAGAGAACTTCAATATGTTATTCAGTTTGGGATCATCCATGATCTCATGGCAGAGTAGGAATCAATCCAACATTACTCTTAGTACAGCGGAAGCAGAGTACATTTCCACATGTTTTGCCAGCTATGAAGCTATCTCGCATCGAATGTTGTTGACATGTCTATTCAACTAGAGATGGAAGTAACCATGATCCTATGTGACAACCAGAGCTACATAAAGATGACAGAGAATCTTGTATTTCATGACAAGTCGAAACACATAGAGATATGATACCATTACATCTGTGACATGGTGCAGAAAGGAGCCATAAAGCTCCAATACGTTAGCATTGATGAACATGTTGTTGATGTGTTGACAAAGCCTCTATCTCGTGTAAAGTTTGAGAACTTTCGAGATAAGCTCGATATAGTCCAAAAGGACCTCCCTCGAAAGGGGGAGTAGTGTTGTGTTGATATGCCATACTAGTATTGTGCCTCCATCTTAATTATTGTGTTGAAATGCCAACCAAGTGTTGTGCTTCCATCTTAGTTGTTGTGTTGAGATGTCAGCCAAGTGTTGTGCTTCCAACTTAATTGTTGTGTAGAGATGCCAAACCAGTGTTGTGCTTCCATCTTAATTGTTGTGTTGAGATGTCAGTCAAGTGTTGTGCTTCCATCTTAATTGTTGTGTTGTGATTCCAGCTTAATTGTTGTGTTGTGATACCATCTTAATTGTTGTCTAGTGTGCCAGCCTCGTGCTATGATGATGTGCCAGCCTCGTGTTGTGATGATGTGACCAACCTCATGTTATGGTGATCATGATGTATTAGTTTTATACTAATCCATATTGATCCGGATGATGATTTCATTCCATTGTGAAGGACGATGCTGCTGATGAGAAAAACTTCCGATGATTTATAGATATGTCAGTTAGTGTTCCAAAATGTTGTTGATGATGTTGTCATCTTACCCACCTGATGTTGTTGATTATGTTGTCCTCTCTCTCGCCTGATATTGTTGTAGAATAACCTTCTTGTTAAGGGGGAGTGTTGAAATAATGTAACTACAAAGAGTATTCTAATTATTATTGATGTATTATTCATTAGATCAATCCCCTTTTGCAGATTGATCATGTTGGGTATTGTAAATTACCAAATCCCCTTTTGTGGATTGGTCAAAACATAATTGCAATAGGCATAGTAAGAAGTCGGCCCCATAATATATATCAAAGGTGGTTATAACCACCCAGAAGAAGAAGTCGGCCCTGCCAGTGAAAAGACACCTCCACACGTGCCAAAATTGTATAAATGAGGAGGCTAGCGCCTCACTTAGACACACACTCACTTGCTCATCAAGAGACAAGTTCGGAGCTACACTTGGAGAAGAGAGAGAGAGAGAGGTGCATTCTTGGGAGATGACTTTCTGTATTTGTTTGAGTTGTCTCTTGGCATTGTATTGGCTATCTATAAGAAGGAAGTTTTGTTGGGTTTTCTCCCCCATGACGTTTTAATAGCTTAAACCTTAACAAAAAGGAGGTCTCACAATGTAACTTTTTAGAGGTAGTTTTACTTGTGTGATTTATTCGTTGTAATAGAATCCAATGAGTGTATGTGAATTTAAATTCCATAGTTTTGCCAACCTTCTCCTACAATGTGAATAGGAGGGAAGGGATTTGAATGGTTGCAAAGTTCAAAGTTGAATTTTGATGGTGTTGATTGTATGGATCTCAATTATTATTAGTAGGTTGGTAGTTTTTTTTGTGTGTTCTAGTCTAAACTTTTTATGTTTTAGTCTTTTTTTAGGCATATTTATGGGTATATTTCCCTGAAATACAGTAAAAAAATTGTTGTATCTTCAGATTTAAGTAGTTAATTATGTATAATTCAAGTGTTTCAAGTGTTTTTCAGCATGCTAAATCTATTTTTGCATTCAAAAATACAATTTAAAAAACAAAAAATTGTGATTTAGTGTAAATTTATATCATCTAATTCTAAGTTAGTTAGAAAAGCAAAAACATATAACAATTAGAAAATTCCTTTTTGATGGATCGTTTACATCCGTTGAATATGACATGGAAATGCAAAAGTGGAGAAATTAAATTGTGTTACACAGTTGAATTTTGTAGGGATTGTATGGAACTAGAAAGCTATTAAAATGTGTTACACAGTTGAATTTTGTAGGTGTTGATTGTATGGAACTCGAAAGCTATTAGTTGGCGGCAGGCTTTATTTTTTCATGGATTGTTTAGATCCGTTGAATATGACATGGAAATGCTGGAGAAGAGAAATCAAAATGCGATTCTCTATTTCTTGAATAAAATCGTTTAAACAAAACGAAAGCAAACAGACAGATCATTAACGAGAAGTTTCACGTTTTAAATTGATAAAGGGTTTGAATTTATATTTCGACATGTTATGTCACCTTATATAACTTTCACCTTCGAGTCGCTGATTCTCCCCTTTCGAAAAGGATGGCTGTGTCAGACACCGTCTGAACAAAGCGCGGCCAAATGTCTGCTGGTCGGTTAAGGCTCGTCCAGGGCTCTTCAAATCCGACTTTGCTTTCACGTCATTTAATACAAATCAATCATCTCTCGTACGGTTGGAGGAGAATAATAACGTATAACTCATTTGCTGTTTTTCAGACTGCTGCAGACTTGTATTATATTCTCTCTGCTGTTTTAAAAGCCATCTGTTCATACTTTCGATCCGAACGAAGCCACGGACAGCAACGGCTATGGATGGTTTTGTGGAAAAGAATAAAGCAAAGACACCCTCCGATGCAGGTTCAAATAGCAGAGAGAACAACGGCGGATCTGTTTGAATTGTTAAAAGGGCTATCAGCCAACTGCCCAATTTAGATCTTTCTCTGTTACCTTCTCGGCACCCAGTGGGGTCCTTGCCTTTTTACACAGAGGTCAACCCACTGTATGGCCACAGCAGTACTTGCCCAGTTCCATCTTCCCCAAATCCTAATGTTTTTAGGTATAGCCGTTGTTTTTCTTGCTATTAATTGTATAGCTTGTGCAAGGTTTTGACGGTATGTTTTTTCTAAATTGCAGTCTTTTGCATTTGTATATTCTAGGTCTCTCACGCCGGCTGCCGAGCATCCGCCTTTTGCCCAGTTAACAATTTTCTACGCGGGGAAAATGAGCGTTTACAATGTCTCCGCAAATAAGGTACTCCATTGTTCTTGCACAATACTGATAGTATGTCTCTGTTATTTGGGTGATGGAATATCAAATTTAGAAATATTTTACTTATTTTGGCAAAGATGAGAGATAGTTGGATTAAAATATTGGTCTGTTGTGGGCTGGTGCAGGCAAATGACATAATGGCGGTGGCGAGCACAATTAGTGGCTCCCCGTGCAGTGGGAGTCCCTCATCTATTGCATGTACGCCTTCAACGCTGCTCTATTCCGCACCCCGTCCCATGGACATGACTCTGACCACTCCTTCCCCATCGGCTGTAGCCATCCTCAACCGCACCCAATCTGGTCATACAATAAAATCCGGTAAGAAGACCTGTGACCAACTAGTCCTGATTTCTAATCTAATTTCGTTGCGAATGCTTCATGTACAAAATAAATAGAAGGCATATAACGTCCACCTGCAATGGGTGTTGCAGTGGCCCTTCCAGCCAAGCGAGAATTTTCTGTTATGCGGCTTTTAGAGAAGAGGAATGACAGAATCCACCGAAAGGGTCCTTACGCTCGCCCTGCTCAAAAGTAATATGGTGACAGGCCATCATATTGCAAACATCTCAAGCTTCCTGGAAATGGCAACGGGCAATTTTTGTTTTATTAAGCCTATTAACTGTTCTTTGATAAACTTTCCACACAATCAATGGATTTGTTTATAAACATTAACTTAATTGTTTTGATTTATTCCGCGGAAATATATCAGGGACCGGAAGATCATAAATATGAATAGTCTTAAATCCTTTCCTTACAGGGTAGCGGGTTCATAGGATAAATCATCTTCAATATGTTGTGGAGGATTCTTGGGGAAAGTGGTTTTGGTTTAAATATGAGTATTGTTATTACAGGTGACCTTAGAGTTTGTTTGAGACAGTTATAATACTGTTTTATTTTGATATTAACAATAATGTTGATTGTTCATAAAGTTAAATATATATATAAACATCATCTGAACTCTATCAATTATTTGTGAATGTTTTCTTTTTCATGTCCAAACTTTCCATTTCCTGTCAGCATACTTTAACCAACCAAGTGAATAAGTAAAACTGTACTTAAGAGTTTCATTTATTTTATCTCTTAAATTTTTTATAAAATAAAAAAATGGAGATACAAATTTATTCATCCTAAAAATGAATTTGAATTTTTATTGATTTAATTTCAATCTATATAAAAAGAGTTATTTTATTCATTAATTTTTTTTTCATTTAAATGCTAAATAAAGAGCTGAAAAATAATAATCTAGAAGAACTTCTATATCTACTCTATAAATAACTATAAAAAAAAACACTTAGTTCATATATCTTATAAAAAAAACACTAAGTTCATATATCTTATTGAAGTCATAAACACTCAATCTAATATTCAAATTTAAGTAACTTACAAGTTATAAAAACTCAATTTAACATTCAAATCTAAGTAATTTAAATAATTTCTTGAGTTTATAAAACAATAAAAATAATTTAACTATATAGAATATAGACAAAGACATTCTATTTATATATCTTATTAAATTTATAAACACTCATTTTAACATTAAATTAAACTTACATAATTTATAAAAAAATAATAATTAGAAAGGTTTTAGAACATTCAAAAAATAATAAATTTTAAAGTGAAAATTTTCGAAAAAATAATAAATTCTAAATTGAAAAATATTTGTAAAAAAGATACATAAATACAAATATAAATTTTATTAAATGCCTTTTGTTGGGTTATAACACTTGTTGGGTTATAACACATGGAAAATTATTAATAAGGAAAAATCTTAAAAAGTAAGAATTGAGGGGCCATCCAAGTGTACTATGCAAAGAGTGTACTATGCAAAGAGGCAGTGGAACTATGTAGAACCTTTTCTTTGAATGTGTATACACCATAACATTTATATAAGGGACGTTGAGATAGGGAGGGTCACTCTTTTGACCTCTTGGAAATAAATGTTCATGGATTGGAATTATAGATATTCAATCAATTTTTAAAACAAATCCATGTTGAAGAGGATATGGAGGGCTATTCCTAAATTTGTTTGTTGGGATATTTGGTTATCCCAAAACAAAGTGATATTTCATCAAAAATTGCTTCATTCATTCAAGGTTTTTTCCTTGGTTTGTATCTTAGCTTTCAAAGTTATTAAAATCAAATGGATTCAAGGACTTTCATGGGAAAACGTAGTCTCAACAAAGCGACTATAAGTTAACAACATCCTTAATCTCAGAAAATTAATTCCACACATTCTTCCAATGAAAGTTTTTCATAATTCTGAGTGGAAGCTTAGAATTGAAGAGGTGGTCTTTCCAAAATGGAGATAGGACCAAAGGAAATGTATATTATTTTTTTACGGTGCTTCAAAAGGAAACTTAGGGGTGCAAGGTGCGGGCAGGGTCATATTTGATCCCAAATGATCATAAAGGATATATTTTTCTTGAGTATTGGACCACACTACAAACAACCATGTTGAGGCTTTAACCTTATATATGGGTTTGAAACTCATTAATGTTTAACATTATAAGGAAGTGATAGTACTCGATGAATCTGAGCTAATCATTAAAGGGGTGAGGAAGAAAAACAACAACATACAAAAAAACTTGGTCAGATTCCCTCAAAGAATTGCTAAGGAAGAGAAAAGGTTTTGGAAGGTAGAGAGGGATCACATCCTTCGACATATGAATCATAGGGTGGATCTTCTAGCCAAAGAAACCTGTGATATCGAACAAAAGAAACTTAGGAAAAATGGTGATTTTGGCATTCAAGTTTTACCTTACAAAATTATGTGGAAAATTGAAATTTGTTGCGGGGGTATATCCCTCCTTTAATTTAATAAATATTTAAATTACCCAATTTTCACATCGAGGATATGTATCACCTCTCCATAGAAATGGAAAGCATAGAGATTTAGAGGATATGAAGATGTTAATGTAATTGCAGGACACATATTTGGGGATCCATAAGAGAAATGCGGTTAGATTGGAAGAAGAAATTCATATGCAGGGGATGCATAAGAGAAATGCGGTTAGATTGGAAGAAGAAATTCATATGCAGGAGGAGAGAAGGGATAGAGAATTAGCATTGATAACGGAGGCATCCAACACTCAGGGAAGATAGATTCACACTCTACATAATGGATATTTAACCCTCAGATAGTTTGTGTCTCTTTGATGCACTCACAAGACAAATTCTTGAGCCAAAAAATTAGCTTAGTCGGTCCATTTGCATCTCAGGATGGTGCTACATCAACTAGCATAGTCAAGGACAAAGCATGAACATAGAGAAACAAATTCAAGAGGACGTCATGCTTAAGATTTCATAGATCGGTTTTATGTTTTTAGAGTATCTTCTCTTCTAGGTTCTTATTTAGGATTTACACCAGTAGGTATTTTAGGACTTTTGTAGTCATTCAAAGTACAATTGTAAGGCATGAAACTGAACATTTATCTCAATATAGACTCCTGAATCTATTTTTTGACTCTTTATGTACTTCATCGTTGTTCAACTCTACTAACATTGTTTCTATATGTCTTCTATTTAACCAGGAATACTTGTTCATTTAAATTATAAACCAAAGTTTCCAATGTACTTGTGAGATGTCATGTATTGTATGTGCAGTGGGATACAAATTATTAAATTGAATTAGTTTTTTTAATACACTTCTACAAAAAAGAAACAAATTGCATCACCACACTTCATAAATCCAAATCCCATTCACTCTTGGAAATGATCCATATACTTGAACACTTGGTCATGCTAATAAGAACCTTGTTGTCACAAAAAAATATCCTTGCATGAGTTAGGTAATCCCTTTTTCTATAGATCACAATTCTCGTTGTTAGAAAATTTGATAAAAATTAATCTACAAATCAAAAATTCCATTACAGAAAATTAAAACACGCCTACATAAACCATTAATTAATAAAAATGAATTAACTATAAAGGAAATCGGGATGAATAAATAAATTAAAACACTCAAAAAATAAAAAAGTTTACCAAAATGTATAATTCTCTGCTCGAATGGAGTGAACTCTACCTATCAGAATAAGGCATTTAATTGAAACTACAACAAAATAACTCAAACCAATTCACATACCATCAATAAACTATGGATACCAAAATTTGTATATTCTATGCCATCATAATCTAGACTTGTTCTCTAATATCCATTCTCTTGGAATGGAGGTGGCTTGAGAATAGGATATACTCCAGCAATTACAACAAATATCTAAATATAGATCCACTTGAGAATATTCTCAAATGGTTACAACAAATATCTAAATATAGATCCACTTGAGGAAAAAATATTCTCAAGTGGTTACAACAACTCATAAATAGTTCCAAGATTCATGCTAGCTCCCAACATATTTTAGAATGCCACTAATTGTCAAATTCAAAATAAGTCATTTGGGTTACAAAAACTTGCTTAAAATATATTCAAAATAGTTATTAATGGTGTTGGGATCCATAGATACATGGTATATATGGGAGATGTTTAAATATATATAAAAATGGATATGCAGACGTGGGCACATAGAAATCTTTATTATAATCATTAAAACCATGAAATCTACCTT
>JZKD02S2208197.1:10224-20494 GCA_000966675.3 Picea glauca
TCAATCCTTCTCGTTTTGTGGTAGTATAATTATTTTTTGTTGTTGATAGCTTCCTACTTGCAAAATAAATTGGAGGGTCTATGTCTCCTTCACCTGGTTGAGATAGTAATGTGCCCAAATATATGGATGATGCATCTATATGAACATAGAACTCCTTCTTCCAATCTATGAAGATAAAAATCAATGCGGTCACTAATTTATGCTTCAATTTATCCAAACCCTTTTGACAATCCTTATTCCACTAGAACTTAGCTTCCTTCTTTAGCAGCTTCTCCATAGGTGTTGTAATTTGCACATAGCCCTTAATAAACTTTTTATAATATCCTGTATGTCCCAGGGTTTCTCTAAACTGTCTGACTGAGGTGGGTGGTTTTAAGTCCAAAATCACTGCAATCTTGGTAAGATCCACTAATAATCCCTACTTACATACCACATGGCCCAACAAAATGCCAAAAGGCATGAAGAAAATACATTTCTTCAATTTCAGTGAAATATGACATTGTTTGCACCTATCCAACATTAGCCTGGATAATTCTATGTGATATTTCAATAAACTAAACACAGTCTAATCATCTAATTACACTTCAAATAACTTATGAATAAATTCCTTAAAAGTTGCTACAACTACTCTTGAAAAAACTACAGGTGCATTCTTTAGTCCAAAGGGCATAACTTTGTACTGATAACTTCCCCACTTTGCTGCAAAAGTAGTCTTATACCTTTATTCTTATGCAATCTTTATCTGATGGTACCCTAAGAATCCATTTGTGAAAGAATAAGCCTCCTTCCATCCTACATTATTTAGTATTTTGTCTGTTAAAGGTGTTGGAAATGGATAATACAGACATGCATCATTTATATTTTTAGGTCTACACAAATCCCGGTTCCTCATGTTTTCTTATCATGTACCACAATTGGACTTATCCACTCTTATTTCACCACTGGTTCAATCATTCCAGATTCCAACATTTTGTCTATTTATGCTTTCACCTTCTCTTTGCACTTCATATTTAACCTGTAGGGCCTCTATCTCATTGGCTTAGCATAGGGTTTCAAAAGGATATTTATCTCTCCTAACTCACCAGCTATCCCTTTCATCTCTAAGAATGTAGTTGGCAATATATCCTAATACTCGCACAACAAATTTTCAATCTTCTCCATATTTACGTCATTCCAGTAGTCTCTTATCTGCACAAACTTTGGGTTTTCCTTTGTCCCAATCTTTACTTTCCGCTTCTTTAATGAATGTGTGTATGCAGCAGATTCAAGCTCAGGTCCTACTACTATGTGTTCCCCCTCGGTTTCATGTACTTATAGATTCCTTGGATCTTCCTCATCGTGTTCTTCTTTAGCAACATTCTAACATTCTAGTAATTCATGGAGAATCATAGAATCTCTGTGTTCACTGCACATAGACACCACCTCCATCAACCCTTCTTATAAAAAGATAATGTTTATAAAGACCTGCAATGTTGCTTCTAGTAATTCATATTAGTGTTCAAAAGTAAATGTTACCTTAAACCTTTGAATTAGCTTGTCCCAATTTGTTGTTTTTCTATGCATTTCCAGTTCCAAGTATCAGTTCTTCATAATTGTATCTAGTGTATGTATAAACATGTGTGTCCATTCCTTCTTTGGTATTGATCCCCATATGTTTCATCACTACCCAAAATGATATGTTGGTTCACTTATCCATGTATACTTTTGTGCAATATTCTCCAACTTGTTACAAAATCTCACTTGCATTAGTCTTCTACACTGCGGCCAGTATTACATTCCCTCTTTGTGTGCATCCCACCATTTGGCTAGAGTGGCCTTCAAGACAACATCTAGTGAAAAAATCATTTGTTGTTCGGGTACCTGCAACTCAAATGCCTTTACTAATGAGTTTGTATCTATCAATCCATCATACATGGGTGGATCACATAACCTCATTCCAATCCAACGCAATGATCAAGTTATGCATTCACATCATCTAGTTGATAATTCATGTATCCTCTACTTCCAATGTTCCAGACCTTCCTTTGAATCTGACATGGATGAGCTAATACTTCTCCAACTTAGTGCACCATCTGTAGTGGGGTTAACATAATCATCCATCCGCATAGTCATATTATACAAGTTTTCAATTCCATTCCCTCTCGTTGGCTCTATATACCTCTTTCCTTCTCTCGGATTCAATGGTGTGGTAAAATTCAAGTCTACTACCTCAAATATCATCTCCCTCCTCTTGAGATTAATTATTGCCTAATTATCAAAGGCCCATTCAAGTCCCATCATTGTTGGATATTGTTGACTATCATCCATGATCTCAATGACTTCAAAATCTGCTACATTATGCACTCCATCTATATTCACATGTACTCTTGTCAATCATCCAATTGGTACTATCTTGTGTTGGTTTTCCAACCTTAACTAAGAAGGAGACTAAATCAACTTAGTTTTCTCCATCATTTCCAAGGTATTCTTTGGTAACACATTTACATTTGAACCCAAGTCTAATATAATGTTATCCACATTTTATTCCCCAATCTATGCACTTAATTTGAATTCTTTTTTGGTCCTATTTTTGCATAGTACCTGATTCACTACCCTCTATGGGATAGGAATTTCCCTTTGTTGTGCACAATTATCAATCATTTCACATAATTAATTCAATTTAGTTTCATCTTTCATCAACTCTACACAACTTCTCAAAAACTCTGTCAGAGTACTTACCTTCCCAAGTGGCTTGTCTAATATAGTACGATCACAGATAGGAGGCGCAGATGATATTGATGCCACCCAATATGGTTCTAGTATCTCTTTTATTTCCCTCTGATACATCTCCTTTTATTATTGTGGTTTGAATGTTGGCATAGCTCGTGCTACTTTCCTTACCCATTGCTCAACTTGCTTCCCTCCCTTCATCACATCAGCCCCTGTTCTAGTTCCTCTGCATGTAACATATGTTATCCTAGGTCCTTCATTGTGTTTCTCGATTGATATCTTATGTACCTTCTTATTTGGATTCTGGTTTTGATTCCCTCTTTCCTTCCACTTCACGAGTAGTTGAGGACAGTCTTATGTTGCATGGTCTAATGCTTTATAGTATGTACAGGTTGTACAAGGATTCAGGCAGTCATGAGATAAGTGTCCCAGTTGATTACAATTGTAGAATATTATTGGTCCTCTACTTCAACCTCTATCAAATTCTCCTTGGTTTCCTGGATTAAAGCTTCTTTAATTTTTATACTATGGACCACCTACTTCTGTCGCATCATTTTCCTCTTGAATTCTATACATATTCTAAGTGTTTCTCTCATCAAATTGAATGTGTGGAAATCCCTCTCTTCATGCCCGGCTGACTTGCAAAAGTTACAGAATAATTTCCTTGGCGTACTCTGGTAATTATATAGTAATAGACACTCAGTCGAATCATGTCCCCATTTCTTACATATTTCATAGTATCCCCCTCTTGGTAATGGATTTGGTTCTCCAGTCGCTAAATATTATGCAAATGTTGAGCATTCTTCCTTATGGTGGCCTTTAGTCCTACACTTGGTACACCAAACTTGTTCTCTCTTCTCCTTCCCTTTTGTAAGTTCTGCCAGTTGGATTGTCAAGGAAGCTAGTTGCATATATACTTGCGACATCCGTCCACTGCCGCCTATAAGAGATTCTTCCAACTTCATTGCATTCTCCAAAGCTTCAAGTTGGGATGCAACCTTCTGTTGAATTAACAACCTGTGAATGTGTGGTAAAATTCCTACAATAAACCATTCTTGGTGATGTTGATCAGTTATCTGGAATTTTAGTATACTCATCAAATCCTTAAACCTTTGAGCATAGTCCCAAACTGACTCATTTTGCACTTGTTTGATTTCCTTCAACTTTGTAATGTACTATGATTTAGACTTTGACTTCTTGAACTCTTTAAACAATGTTTTTCTAATCTCTACTAACATCCTTTCTTGTCTTATAGGTGTGGTAATTTGTAGTTGCATGTACCAAACTAGTGAGAAAACACTAAATGTTGTTGCCAAGTACGCAATATTTATAGCATCATCTTGGACACTGTAAAAGACCCACAAAGGGGCATAAAAGTTTTTTCTTTTCTTAAAGGATAGATTCTCTATTCATGGTTTCTAATTTGCAAAGTCGAGGAACTAGTCCGACCTCCCAGTCAAGGATATCCAATTTTGAAGCCAAACGACTATCTGAGACCCTAATGGTCTCGCTCTGTAATTAAATGCAGACCCTTTCAACTTTCAAGTGTAGGTCTAATGGTACCTGCGACCTTCCCTTCGGGCTTGGGGAATCTCTGAGTTTGGGTTCTAGCCCCTTTTCTGATAAGCCCCTCCTTGAGGTGACCTTGGGTGATAACCACACGCAAACACATAATTTCGGGTGCGGCCAAAGGTGGTTTGAAACCAAACTACCTTTCAGCCCGTAATTCTCCTCGAGCCTCCATGTGTCATTTCTACAAAACTGTGGTTTGGATTGCGGCCATGTTAGAAAAACAGGACCGTGGAGCAATAAAATAAAACAAATGCAGAAACAAAACATAGAAGACACACAATACAAGAGAGACACAGATTTACGTGGTTCACCCAGTGTGGGCTATGTCCACCAGAGAAATTGCTAGGTCCTTCCTTTATTATTATCCAGCAAATGAAGGGATACAACCTATAGCAAAACCTATTATAACTTCCTCTTCTTTCTCTCAAAGTCTCCTCTCTCAGAATACAATATTCCCCATCAACCATAGCCGCGATACATTTCCCTCATAAAATAGGGTTGCCTTCTAGGGAAAAAAACCCTAACATAATCTCTACCATTAGATCTGCGACCTTATAATGAACGGTCCAGATTTACAATGAAATTGCAATATACTTTTACAAGGCAAATTTATCTTCAAGGGCTTCACCCCCGAATCCCCGCTTGCCCCCAGACCCCCCAACCAGGGGGATAGGCCCCCCGGACCCCGCAGAGGGGGTACCCCCCCTCTGCACCCCCCTGCGTGGAAGAGTGTACATACTTATGGGGTGTAAATACTTCATGGGGTATAAACACAGCTAAAAGCAAGGACCTCTAAATCAGGAATATAATCAAGCTCCACAACCAACAGGCCATCCCTCAACTTTTTAAAGTTCGCACATATTTGATCCCCGCAATGCTACAGGACCATCGATCTCCCGATGTTGACAGTATTGTCTGAACTGATGGTTCATATCTTCCCTTTTCAAATCCACGAACCAGATATGCCCCTCCTAAATCAATGGATGTTATCTCCTTCATGATTTCAGACTTTGGACTTTTCAAATCTCAAACCCTTCTTTCCTTTGTACATCAATCTTCTGGAGTTGACGATATGCGGACACCTGTCCTTCTAAATCAATGGCCCTGCTTCTACTCTGGGTGTTTGGATTTTCAACTAGATCAACGGTCTTATGTCCCTTTTCTCTATCAATGGTCGAGATCTCCTTTGGGTCTCCAAACTTCTAACATCTCAAATCTCAAACTTCACCCTTTTTCCCAATATATTTTATCTGAAGGCTATAATATAATGACGTGTGTCCAATTGATCTGACGGTCAAGGATTACTTCGGGTCTTTACATGGAGTCTACAGATTTGTGCCACCTTTCCTCTAGATCTGACGATCGAGGATTTCTTTGGGTATTTACCCAGAGTCCACAGATTCACGCCACATGTTCTCCATATCTGGCGGTTCATATCTACTTTAGATGATCTAACGATCAACATTTACTTCAGGTCTTTACCCGGAATCCACAGATTCATGCCACCTATTCTCCAGATCTCATGGTTCAAATCTACTTCAGACGATCCAATGATCGTTCACTTCAGGTATTTACCCAAAATCCACAGATTCACGCCACCTATTCTCTGGATCTGATGGTTTATATCTACTTTGGATCATCCGATGATCAACTTTTACTTCGAGACTTTTCCCGGAATCCACAGATTCACACCACCTATTTTTCGAATCTGATGGTTCAGATCTACTTCGAACGATCCAACAGTTGACATTTACTTTGGGTATTTACAAAGAATCCACAAATTCATGCCACTTATTCTCTGGATCTGACAGTTCAAGTCTACTTCGGACCTTCGACGCTTCGACTCTTCAACGCTTCGACTATTCAGCTCTTCGGCGCTTCAGCTATTCGTCTCTTCGGCTCTTCAGCTCTTTGGCACTTCAGTGCTTCAGCACTTCAACGCTTAGGCATTTTGGGCTTCGGGAGTTTCAACTCTTAATCTGAAACTCTCGAGGTGATTTCTCTGAAATTTACAATCTATCGTCACATGTCCCTCTGGATCTGATGGCTATGAATTACTTCAGACTTTACCCGGAATCCACAGATCTATGCCACGTCTCTTCTGGATCAGACAGTCCAGATTCTCCTTGGATGATCTGATGCTTGATATTTACTTTGGGAAATCTACTGACTGAGATCTAATTTGGATGATCGGACGATTCATATTTACTTCGGCTATTTCACCTCCTCCTAGTCCATGAACTTTAGGAGTTATGGATCTTATGCCACATTTCCTCCTTGACGATGGATGGTCCCAAAATACTTTGGGATTTTTAATCTTTGGTAAGTTCTCTTCTCCTGTGTGTGCAAAGTGCTAAGTTTCATGCACCTTGCTTAGATTATACGGTTGTCGATCCTCAGCATTGTGATCCAACGGCCATTGTCACTCCTCCTCCTGAGCTTCTAATCTCTTCTGACTTAGAATATTTGCTAAGGGTTCAAAGGCCTCGACCCTTGCCCCTCCTACAGGTCCATCTCTTGGACTTCGTCTGTTCTTCTGAAAAGTGCCTATCTCTTCTGATCTTGATCTCCTAGAAGATTTTGATTTCCCACGCACTCCTTGTGTTTCAGGGATCTTGTCAAACTTATATCGAAGGTCAATGGTGATCAACAATTCATAGTAATTGCGGGGGCCCAACATGCATGTTATTTATCAGAGAGTTCAACCTCCACAATCTAGAAATTTCTCGCCAAACTTGGTATAACCATAATCGTTGATCTTCCCACCCAACGAGATCAACGACATTGGTGAATTGCAGGCCATGAATTAGCACGTCCACTTCCTTCACTTCCACGCTCCATAATGATTCCCAACCCTAGATCTCCATTAATAGATCGACGGTTCACAATGATTGTGGGGTTCAATCTTCGGCATCGGGGAAGTGCTCGCTCGACTCTTGTCTAATCCTATTCATTGATCTTCCATTCCCCACGATATCAATGACGTGGGTTTATTGTGGGCCGTGAACTAGAAGGTCCGCTAATTTCTCCTTTGCACTCTTCAATGATTCCCAACCATCGATTAAATCGAACAGCTGGTGTTTGATTTGGTAACTCTAATGAGTATTTGAATCGATATAATGACCAGGATGGCCTCTCCTCCCTTTAAACAACTCGTAACTTTGTTATCATATTCTTAACTCATCGGTAGTTTGGGTAACTTGACTATCATCTACCTTCTAGATCTGATGGTCAGGACGATTCCTGGGCATCCTCATATCTAAGGCTCATATTTAACTTCGGGACTTCGAGACTTCAAGGATTTTACCTCCCTTATGACGAACTTGCTCAATTCATCAAACTCGTGAAGTGTGAATGACTCCAAGGGTTAACGCCCATGCTCTTTCCCATATCCAACGGTCACAATAGATCGTGGCTTCTTCTGAACAGATTTTGTCCGTTCATCTTCCAAACAAGGGAACCTTCCCTTTCGATACTTCAACCTCGCTACTCTTCCTGAGATTTGTTAGCTCTGAAATTCTTAAGAGATTTTCACTCTTTCTCTTGAACTTAACACTTGGAAGAATCCTTTCACACACCCCTTACACTCATTCCTCAACTCTAGAACTTAAGTGGTTATCGATCTTTGCCTGCCTCGCAGTGATCCTGTGCATACGTGCACTATCTCTCCTGAGATTTAACAGACTCCCTCCTCCAAGGGACTCAGAACAACTAGGAGTGTTGACATGCATACATGAAACTGTGCCCAAGGTCGATGAACTCATAGTTCGTGGATCTAGCTTAAGCCACCACAGGGTGCAAGCATTTACGAATACAAAACATGTCCAATCCATACTTGCTTAAATACATAGATTAAACAAGAAGAAAGAGATACGGTATAACCATTAATCAAACATACACATCCTTGGGTCATTCACAGTATAGCCTATTTCATTACATAATTACAGCTTAATTTCACAGGGTATGAGAATAATTATCTATTACAAGTTGCATCCAACCAATTGATTGTGTGTGTGCACCTTTCCACCCAACCATAGGCTCAGAGGAATTCATTCTTAGCACTCTGGCCACCCCCATGCCAAGCCATGATATCACTAGGTAATTTACGCCATCTCTCAAAGAAAATCTCTCTGTCACAGCGACCCTGCAAGGTTTATCAGATGCTTCCTCAGCATCAATCTCACGTTCGGGTCCTTCAGGCCATGTTCTCAACACTTCCTTTGGGTATTCACATATCCCTTATGAGATTTTTCTCTCATCCCGTGTCTCCTCTCTTGCTGTCTCTATATGTATCTTACCTTCCCTCCTATGGAAGGATTTTTGACCTATCATGTTCCTTCTATCAAAAGGAATCTCGAGTCTGCAGGTCTTTGTGGTACTTCGAGCTGACATCCTGCAACTATACCATTCTTCCATTCATGGGGGTGGTTGATGATTCAACCACTTATTCTTTCTTTATTAACTGATTTATTTCCTCTAGAGATATCATGGATCTTACTTCAAGGCTTCACCCCCCAACAGTCAGTTATGGGAAATTTAACAATAATACATTTACATTGTCCACATGTCTTAGCATGGTAATCCTATTTTATGATTAATTAGAAGCTAGGGGAAACAGTAGTGTTACAATTCCCTCCCCCTTAAAGGAACATCGTCCTCGGTTTTCATTCTCAATAACATGTGTCATGCCTTTCTCATTCAGTTGTTTCAAAAATCTTGATCCTTCTTCCTCAGTCAGGTCCCTTTTCAGACCTTTAATCTTGGTCACCTACTTTCAATAATTCTTGGACAACAAGCACGTTAATCATAATCTTATGCAAAAACATTGCATAAAATTTCTAGGAAAATTTCATAATCTTAGCACAATAATTATCTGCGTAGTTTGTGGATTTGTATCCACATGGTTGTTTTGTTATCCAGGCTCATTGTTTTGTTTTTCCTTGACATACCCATTGGGTTCATGATCCCCATCAATAGTTTGCAAGAACTATCAAGGTTTCATATTCCTTGTGGTCACTCACCCTCCAGACCCAGGCTCAGGCATCCCCTTCTCTGATATACAGTCCCTCGGGTGATCCATCTTGCCTTGCCAAGGTTTTCTCACACAGGAAGAACTACCCCTCGTGTGCATGATCCCAATAGTTTACAAGAACTATCATGGTCTCCTCTTCCTTTCGGTCACTCACCCTCTAGGCCTAGGCTTAGGCTCAGGCATCCCCTTCTCTAATATACAGTCCCTCGGGTGATCCATCTTGCCTTGCCAAGGTTTTCTTGCACATAAATAATTCCAGAGACTCTATCGAGTCTTACAATTGAGGTCTCCCTCAGAATTTCTCTGTTGAGGTGTCCGTCCATCTTGTGTTAACTCAACAAAACATATTATAGGTGATCATGGCTTACCACGGGGTTCTCATGTCTCAGCAGAAGCCATTTTTCATGCTTTTACAGCTTGATAGCCTTCTGGCTCAGCTAAAGTTAGGGATGAAGGTTACTCTTCTTCTCCTGCCATCATAATAGATAGGTACGAAGGCTACTCTCCTTCTCTTGGAACCATAATAGATAGGGAAAAAGGTTACTCTCCTTCTCCCGATACCATAATATATAGGGACGAATTTTACTCTCCTTCTCCCGGTGCCGTAATAGATAGGGATGAAGGTTACTTTCCTTCTCCTGGCAATTCATTCTTTACACAGCCAAACAAATTGTTAGTCTCTATTTCATGCGATCGGATTATACTCTTTCTCATAGTTCTCCCTCAAACCCAAGAGCTCGGTTTCTCATCTCTGCACTCTTCATAGATCTTTCCCTTTCACCTGTATCACAGGTATACAGAAATTCATGAGACATCATAAATTTTAAATTCAAAAATTTTCTTGTAAATATTTCATCCGCAGATTTCCAAATTCCACATTCCGTTCTCATATTTGTTTCACACAGGAACCAGATTCATAATTATGGGAGACTTTTCTTCCCATAGCAGTTTGGCTCA
>JZKD02S2208197.1:21974-32151 GCA_000966675.3 Picea glauca
GTCTTCACACAGTTCCTCCATAGGGAATTCCTTCAGCGTGCAACTTCCTTATTGCATATCCATCAATATTTGTGATGGCCTCAGCCTTGAGTTAGCTTCAATAGTTTACCAAATATCCCATAAGGAATATAAACATAAATCTTTGTCATGTACCTAAATTATGTATCCATTCATATTTTGGTTTTGTTAACTTACATCATACATGTGCATCACTTGCATGTTTAATATCATTCATACCTAATTGGTATTAATATCATGCTTCATATTAGGAAGCTCCACAATGCATTAACCCATGCACTCAAGCATGATTAAACACAGATAAGTATCCATCATGCTAGCTTATTGCTTGCACTTTTTCCATGTCCTTCACACACATGGACATATCATAATTCTATATCCTTTTCCCAAGGATCTTACAATCATCATCATGATCATGTATACAGATTCGTGTATAAGCAGTTGCATATCTTGCACCTTTTTACCTCATGCATTCACTTGATGGTTTAACTTCATCATTAGTGTCCTTTAGTTTGAGATTTCAGTCACTTACAGGGCCAATCTCACAGTCCTATCTCATATTGATGTTTCCTTCTCTCAAGGCCATAACCAACCAGGGTCACTTTCCTCTTTATGTGGCAATGTCTAGCAAGAAAACCTTCTTGCCTCAGCATCCATAGGATTTTACCCATCTCACTTTTCTCTGGTCTCGAGGAGTTATATACTCTTATTTAATATAAAGTAGTAACTATAATTGCTAGGGATCCTACCTGATCCTATCATATTTCTTTAATCCCACAAAGGAATTAACCATTATATAATCCACCATCATCAATGCTTGAAGTTCCAACTGCCCATGCTTAGAAGAAGTGTTACAAACACCAGGTCATCCGTCCTTCGGGCTTCAGCTTCAGCTTCTCTTGACAGAACCTTGCCACCTTCATCTATCGACATTCAAGTCTTATTATACATGTTAATTAGCATATCCATACTCCAGTAAGAGTAGTTATCACTTTGAAAAAGGGCTAAAGAAATTCTTCTGTTGAAATTCAACAAGAATTCCCAAAATCACAGGTTCAATCTGCAATCCTTCTCCTCAAGGAGTAAATGCAGATAAAAATACCTCCTTACGTGACTCCTACATGAGCCCAAGAAGGCTAAGTGTTGTAACCATGCTCTGATATCAATTTGTAAACAACCCATGATGAGGCATAAACAATTTCTCTTTTCTTAAAGGACAAATTCTCTATTCATGGTTTCTAATTTGGAAGTCGAGGAACCAGTCCGACCTCCCAGTCAAGGATCTCTGATTTTGAAGCCAAACGACTCTCTGTGACCATGATGGTCTCACTTTGTAATTAAATGCAGACCCTTTCGACTTCCAGGAGCAGTCTAATGGTACCTGTGACCTTCCCTTCATGCTTGGGAAATCTCTAAGTTTGGGCTCTAGCCCCTTTTCTGATAATCCCCTCCTTGATGTGACCTTGGGTGATAACCACACGCAAACACACAATTGCGGGTGTGGACAAAGGTGTTTTGAAACCAAACTAACTTTCGGCCTGCAATTCTCCTCGAGCCTCCACATGTCCTTTCTTCAAAATTGTGGTTTTGATTGCAGCTCTCCCTCAACTTTTTAAATTTCGCACATCTACGATCCCTGTAATGCTACAGTACCATCAATCTCCCAATATTGATGGTATTGTCTAAATTGACAGTTTAGATCTGCTCTTTTCAAATCCATGGACCAGATCTGCCCCTCCTAAATCAACGGATGTGATCTCCTTCATGATTTCGGACTTCAGACTTTTCAAATCTCAAACCATGCTTTCCTCCATACATCAATATTCCAGAGTTGATGATCTACGAACACCTGTCCTCCTAAATCAATGACCTTGCTTCTACTTCGAGTGTTTGACCTTTCAACTAGATCAACAGTCTTGTGGCCCTCTTCTCGATCAACGGTCGAGATCTCCTTTGGGTCTCCGGATTTCTGAGATCTCAAAATTCACCCTTTTTCCCAATGGCTTTTATTTGAAGGCTATAATCCACTAACGTGTGTCCACTTGATCTGATGATCAAGGATCACTTCCGGTCTTTACTTGAAGTCCACAGATTTGTGCCACCTTTCCTCTATATCTGATGATTAAGGATTTCTTCGGGTCTTTACCTGGAGTCCACAGAGTCATGCCACATGTTCTATGGATCTAATGGTTCAAATATACTTCGAACGATCCAACGATCGATGTTTACTTTGGGTCTTTACCCGGAATCCATAGATTCATGCCACCCATTCTCTAGATCTGATGGTTCAGATCTACCTTGGACAATCTGACGGTCAACATTTACTTCGGTTCTTTACCCAAAATTCAAAGATTCATGCCACCTATTCTCCGGATCTGACAGTTCAAATCTACTTCAGACGATCTGATGGTCGACGTTTTCTTTGGGCCTTTGTTCAGAATCCACCGATTCACACCACCTATTCTTTGGATCTAACGGTTCATATCTACTTCAGGCAATCCAATGGTTGACGTTTACTTTAGGTATTTACCAAGAATCCATAGATTCACGCCACCTATTCTCTAGATATGAGGTTCAGATCTACTTCGCACCTTTGGTGCTTTATCTCTTCGTCTCTTTGGCTCTTATAAACTTTGGCTCTTCGACACTTCGGCGCTTCAGCACTTCGGTGTTTCGGGCTTCGGGAGTTTCAACTCTCAATCTGAAACTCTCAACGTGATTTCTCTGAAGTCTACGATCTGTCATCACGTGTCCCTTTGGATCTGATGACTATGAATTACTTCAGGAATTTACACAAAATCCACAAATATATGCCACGTCTCTTCTGGATCAGATGGTCTAGATTCTCCTCGGACATTCTGATGCTTGCGATTTACTTTGGGCAATCTGACAACTGAGATCTACTTCGGATGATCGAACGATTGTTTACTTCGTCTATTTCACCTCCTCTTATTCCATGAACTTCTGGAGTTATGGATCTTATGCCACCTATCCTCTTTGACGATGGACGGTCCCAAAATAATTCGAGACTTCGGAAATTCGGTAATTTCTCTTCTCCTGCATGTGCAAAGTGATAAGGTTCGTGCACCTTGCTTAGATCAAACAATTGTTGATCCTCAGTGTTGTGATCCAACAGCCACTGTCGCTCCTCCTCCTAAGCTTTTGATCTCTTCCGATGTAGAATATTTGCTAAGGTTCAAAGGCCTTGACCCTTTCCCCTCCTACGGGTCTATCTCTTGGACTTTGTCTACACTTCTGAAAAGTGCTTATCTCTTCTAATCTTGATCTCCTTGAAGATTTTGATTTCCCACCCACTCCTTGTGTTTCATGGATCTCGTCAAACTTAGATCAAAGGTCCACAACGATCGATAGTTCACAATAATTGTGGGGCCCCAACATGCGTGCTCTTTATCAGAGAGTTCAACCTCCGCAATCTAAAAACTACTCGCCCAAATTGGTCTAACCAGAATCCTTGATCTTATTGCCCAACTGGATCAAAATCTTTGGTGAATTACGGGCCACAAATTAGCACGTATGCTACCTTCACTTTCGTGCTCCACAATGATTCCCCACCATTTATCTCCATTCATAGATCGACGGTTCGCAGTGATTGCATGGTTCAAGCTCCAACATTGGGGAAGTGCTCACTCGAATCTAGTCTAATCCTATTCGTTGATCTTCCATTACCCACGAGATCAACAACGTG
The DNA here is from genome assembly GCA_000966675.3 of Picea glauca. Taxonomy (NCBI): domain Eukaryota; kingdom Viridiplantae; phylum Streptophyta; class Pinopsida; order Pinales; family Pinaceae; genus Picea; species Picea glauca. The sequence continues at coordinate 25,699 of JZKD02S2208197.1, forward strand.
GGTTGATTACAGGCCGTGAACTAGCAGGTCCGCTAAGTTCACCTTCGCACTCTGCAATGACTCCCAACTGTCAATTAAATCAAGTGGTTGGTGTTTGATTTGGTAACTCCATTGAGTACTTGAATCAATCTGACGACCGGGATGGCCTCTCCTCCCTTTAAATGTCTCGCAACCATCTTTGTTGTCACGTTCTTAAGTCATTGGTATTTTGGGTAACTTGACTATCATCTACCTCCTAGATCTGACGATCATGATAGTTCCCGAGAATCCTCAAATCGAAGGCTCACAGTTAACTTTGGGACTTCTGGACTTCGTGGATTTTACCTCCCTTACAATGAACTTTCTCAGTTCGTCTAACTCACGAAGTTTGAATGACTCCAAGGGTTAACTCCCACACTCTTTCCCATATCCAACGGTCACAATAGACCATGGCTTCTTTCGAACAGATTTTGTCTGTTCGCCTTCCAAACAAGGGTACCTTCCCTTTTGATACTTCAGCCTCACTACTCTTCTTGAGCTTTGTTAGCTCTGAAAGGCTTAAGAGCTTTGTTCTCTTTCTCTTGAACTTAATGCTTGGAAGAATCCTTCTGCGCACCCCTTATGCTCATTCCTCAACTCTAGAACTTAAGTGGTTCTTGGTTTGTGCCTACCTCACAGAGAGCATGTGCATACATGCACTATCTCTCCTGAGCTTTAACAGAATCCCTCCTCCAAGGAACTCAGAATGACTAGGAGTGTTGACATGCATACATGAAACTGTGCCCAAGGTCGACAAACTCATAGTTTGTGGATCTAACTTAAGCCACCACAGGGCGCAAGAATTTATGAATACAAAACATGTACAATCCCTGGGTCATTCACAGTATATCCCATTTCATTACATAATTACAACTTAATTTCATAGGGTATGAGAATACTTATCTATTACAAGTTGCATCCAACCAACTGACTATAGGTGTGTGCCTTTCCACCCAACCATAGGCTCAGAGGCATTCATTCTTAGCACTCTATCCACCCTCATGCCAAGCCATGATATCACTAGGGAATTTACACCATCTCTCAGAGAAACTCTCTCTATCACAGCGACCCTGAGAGGTTTATCATATGCTTCCTCAGCATCAATCTCACGTTCGAGTCCTTCAGTCTGTGTTCTTGGCACTTCCTTTGGGTTCGCACATCTCCCTTACGAGCTTGTGCTCGCATCCCATGTCTCCTCTCTTGTTGTCTCTGTATGTATCTTACCTTCCCTCTTCTTGAAGGTTTTATGACCTGTCCTGTTCCTTCTATCAGAAGGAAGCTCGAGTCTGGAGGTCTCTGTGGTACTTCGAGCTGACATCCTGCAGCTATACCATGCTTCCATTCATGGGGGTGGTTGATGATTCAACCATTTTTCCTTTCTTTATTAACTGATTTCTTTCCTCTAGAGATATCATGGCTCGTACTTCAAGGCTTCACCCCCCAACAGTCAGTTATGGGAATTTTAACAATAATACATTTACATTGTCCACATTCCTCAGCATAGTAATCCTATTTTATGATTAATTACAAGCTGGGGGAAACAGGGGTGTTACAGACACTCTTCATAACCCAAATTGTTTCACATATGAATAGATGTTCTTCTTGTTCCTCCAACCCAACTTCTTGGATCTTGAGTAGTCTCAATGTGATATCTAACCCTATCATGTTGTTTGGTGTAGTTCCTTCCCTAAGTGATGTTGGTTGACTCTGACTCATCTCATTGCTTCCACTACTTTGACTACTATTACTATGTCTTTCCTTTCTAACTATAAGTGCTTTCGACAAATATTCAAATGTTATTTCTAATCTAGGTGACGCACATGGTGTCGTGGAATCTACTAAGTATCCAGTCTGAGTAGGACTTATTGGCTCTTCTATTATAGGATTGAACTGAGAATTCTCTTACGCTCCTTTTATGTATGGTATTTCTACGATCTGGACTATTGCGCAAGTTTCTCTCCTCTCAAACTCACTGTGTGTCTCTCTCTTCTCAACCTCGATCTTCAATATCTTGTACCTTCTTCCACTACGTAGTACTCCAAACTCATCTTCTTCTTCTAATACAACTTCTTTGGTTTTCTTCATACTCAATCCCTCCCTTCCTTCTTCATTTCTTCCTTCATTATTTCCTACCTTCAGACTATCCTCTTGTCATCCCTCGATTCCCCTATGTGCATGAAGCCCCTTAGCAATTAGACTTCATTGTGATCATGCACTTTTCACATGACAACATATTTATCCAAGTACCCAATCATTTCATAAACCTTCCACATGGACCCTTAAACAAATCCCTCTCTACGACATTGTATGACTGGGTACAATCCACTGCAAATTATGTGATATAACCTCTCAATATACTATCCAACCAGAAATTAACTACACAAGAAGTTTTATTACTTACAGAATTCAACTACCTTACCAACTCAAGAGTCCAGTTCCTCGACATTGTGGTTCAATACCTTCCAGTGTTCTCCACCAGTCTTTCTAACCATTCTGTCAAAATAATTGGAAATTCACCAAAGAAAATCGCATGCATCTCTGTGTACACACACCTTTGCATCCATTTCTTGTCGCTCATATAAGGTTTCTATTCTCTTTTTGTGCAAATTCTTGTTCCTTCCCTTCTATCCATTTTGAGATATATTTCTTATTCATCCTCCAAAACATTCCCTCAATCACATATTCAAAGTCCCGGCAATGGAACCATTTGTTGGCACGTAGTTGTAAGACCCTAGGTTCAAGTTATCTAACCAAAAAAACCCTTCATATACCTTCCCTTTCGGCATCACCTGCATGCAATTGAAGTCTCACCCGAGGCATCTTTTGGGGTTGTAGGAACCAAGTTTCTACAGGAACGAGGGGATGGGAGGCAATCATCATATTCATTCTTACTTATCTACTCTATGCACATTATCCTATGTTTGTTATTCCTTGGTTACTTAGTAATTTATTTTATGCAGTACCATCGTGTTGCAGATTGCAAAATAAACCATTCAACATAACTTCTACATAGTAATCATATAGTAAACAAATCTAGTCTAACATACATGACTCTACTATTCATAAACAACCACATGAATCACACACATAGAGACATGGAGTTAACATGGTTTACCCAATCCTTGGATTACTTCCACAATGGTTGCCTTCTTTATTATGTTTTTTGTAATCATTCCAAGCTTGTGCACTGTGCTATAATAGATTCATCATGTTATCAGTCCCCACCCTGCCTAGTTTCTTTGCAGTGCAAGCCTCTCTCTGCAACTCTCCTTCCCTATTCATACATAGACTCTCTCTCATTCTCAGTATATTCTCTCAAAATCAAAAACACATTAGTTCTACTCCAACCTTCAATAGACTATTCTATTTGACCCATTACATATTTATACATAGAATATAGGGCTCAAAGGCCTACTTGCTTATCCCCAAAACCCTATTACAACTCATTCATACTCATTATAACTCATGTTGACTTGTTTTTCGAGTGTTTTTTCCTTGTTTTAGCATTTTCATGTTGCTTTTTCATTCCCAACTATTGTTCTTCCTGCTTTTGTGCACCTCTCTTCTTTTCCATGCCGAATTGTTGTCCTTCCTTTTTGTGCACTTTGTCTTCCTACTTTATTCTCTTTCTTTATTCTATTCATTTTCATTGCCAAGTATGCTTTTACTATGCACTTCAATATTGAATGCATTTTTAATATGCACTCTGCTCCTACCTTGTCTTCTTTCTTGTGCTATTGTGCATCTCCTCCATGCTTAGGATTTTCCTCAAAATTGTATCCAAAATGCATGTCCAACAAACTCCATCGACACACTCTCCCATTTATGCTCTAGAATGGGTAGAGGCTATAATAATCCTACCAGATGAGTATGCTCTCACTTGTTCTACTAAAAATTCATGCACTCCCTCACATACTGCAGCACATCATCCTTGAGGCCCTTCCATGAGAACCTCTCTCATATATGTCTATAGGTTTTGAAATACTGAGGGTTCCCTGCCAATGGTATGTCATGAGAGGCTCTCAAAATATTCTCAAGTGTGGACTCAGTAACTAGATATATCTTATCCTTGTATAAAATGATATCATCCACCACTCTATACCTATAATCCTATATGATTCCATCCATCAACTCACATGCACACTGATTCTTGGAATATTCCATCAAAATCTGAGATTTCCAATCAGCTAAAATCTTCGTGAGAGAACACACTGTCGATTTCCTAGAAAGGGCATCAACAACAATATTTTTCTTACCCTTCACATACTCTATGTCAAAGTCATATGCATGTATTTTTATGACCCATTTTTGTTTCCTCTCATTCAAATCCCTCTGCTCCAAGAAATACCTCAAACTATTGTGGTCAGTCCTAACCATGAATCAGCCACCAACCAAATGTTGCCTAAACTTCGCCAAAGAATGCATGATGGCGAGAATATCTTTGTCATAAATGGAGTAGATTCTCTTTGGGTATTTGAGCTTCCTACTCTCAAATTCTATCGGATGTTTGTTCTGCATAAAAATGGCCCTAATACCCTCACTTGAGGCATCACACTCATTTTCAAAGGGATGAGTGAAATTAGGAAATGTCAATACTAGACAAGTGCTCATCACCTCCTTGAGCATGTAAAATTCTAGTTGTGACTCCTCTATCCACTTGAATGCCCATGTCTTCGTAATATTTTTCAATGGTGCACTCAATTGTGAAAATCCCTTAACAAATCTCCTGTAACAATTGCATAGGAAAAATAATCCATGTAACTTTATAAGAGAGTTAGGTGTGGTCCAATCCAATATGGCATGGATCTTCTCCTAATGTACCTATACACCATGTGCACTAATCATATGGCCCAAGTAAATAATCTTCGTCATGATAAACTCACACTATGATGCCTTGGAATATAACAAGTCCTCCCCGATAATTCCCAGTATCTCCTCCAAATGCCTCAAGTGGTCCTCCCAAGTTCTGATGTAAATAAGTAGGTCATCAAAGAACACCAACGAGAACTTTATTAATTGTTTCTTGAAGATGTGGTTCATGCATAAATAAAAAGTGGCAGGTGCATTGGTCAACTCAAATGACATTACTAGAAACTCATAATTCCCATAATGACATGTCAAAGTGGTCTTGTGAACATCCTACACTCTAGCATCGATTTGATGATAGCCTATTCGAATATCAATCTTCGAAAAGTACACTACCTCGTGCAACTCATATTATAGATCATTGATCCTGGGAATGGTATATCTGTTTTTAATGGTCTTCTTTCCTCATAGTACCCTCCTTCTTCTTCACCAAAACTACTGAAGAAGCAAATGAGCTAGAACTAGGCTCAAATCCCCTGTCTGGAGGACTCCCTGGAGGAATCTCCCCAAACAATCAGTCATGTTTTCTTAATAAAGCTTGAATGTCCACATGATATTGTTGGTTTTTGTATGAACATTTATGAGTAGTAATCAAGCATTCCATTGAGCAAGATACATCTCCATGCCTAAAAATTCCCTCCATCCACTTGGTTGAGACAATCCTAGGAGCCCCATTGTACATTCCCCTCAGAACCACCTTCCTACAATTTGTTTCTTTTAACTCCAACTCCATAGCTTGGTAGTTAATAGAATGTTTTACCAAGGAGTAAATCCACTAAACACCCAAGACTACCTTTTCTTCAGCCAACTCAACTACATAGAAATCATTTGTCAAGGTGTAGTTTCCTAATGTCACGTCCAATCATGGCACCCTTTGTGCACAAGTCATACTATACCCATTATATACCACAACACTAAACCCCTTAAAGTCCTTTGTAGGAATGTTTCTCCTAGCCACCAAAGATGAGTCAATGAAATTGTGGGTTTCCCTAGTGACAACCAAGACTATCACTACTACATATTGGAAAAATTGTGACGATCTAATTGCAACGTTATGGACAAAATTGGTCATACTATCAAAAAATAGAGGAAGTTTTAAGTTTTTTTCTCCATCCTGCCCGATATCGTTGCACGTGCGACGTATTTCTCAAATTGTCTCAAGATCAAAATCTTCTGAAGATTCTCGCTCTTGTGATGACATCAAATGTGCATCGCTCTTGCGACGGTGTGGATGCTAGGTCCCCCCCGCCCTTAACAGTCACCCACTATTTGAAAAAGTCAACATTGACTTGGTCAACTGTCGTCGGAATTGCGACGTTATAAAATCTATAAATATACTGCATTTTACGGATGTTGTGACAAGTTTGCTATAAAAATGATGGTTCAAAAAGGGTATAATGTCTTCTTGGCGAACAAAAAACAAGTTTTTTTCCATATGTTATAATAGAAAATTATAATAGATAATCTATTATACACCACTCAATTTTATAAGATAATCATCAGAATATGTCTGTGGGGAAGAATGTCAGAAAACATTAGAGGTGGGAAAAAAATTAAATATGGTGAAAA
>JZKD02S2208219.1:0-22023 GCA_000966675.3 Picea glauca
GAAATGTCATGTTGTATATGAGTCTAGGCCTTGTAGTGTTATTATTACTTTGAATAGAAAATTTCATAGGATACCCGAGGCAGTCCCATTTAGTGCTATTTCCTTGATCTCTGCTAAGCAATGCAAGAAGGTCATCTCTCAGGCAGGGAAGTTTGTCTTCTTCATGATGGTCTCTCAGAATAAGCAAAAGATCACAACCACATCCAGGGCATCTGTGGCCAACCTCTCCACACATAAGAAGGAATTAGATAAGGTCGTGGAAGAATACTCAAATATCTTCTCCTCACCTATAGGGGTACCTCTACACTTCTAGGTCAAGCACCCCATCAATCTGACCCCTGGCGCACCACTACCCAATGGGCCAATCTATCACCGCTCTTTGTTAGAGAATGAGGAGATCAAACGATAGATCCAAGAACTGATCCACAAGGGGAACATCCGTCCCAGCTCATCACCTTGCGGGAACCCAATCATGATGGTACAAAAGAAAGATGAAACCTAGCGACTGTGTATTGATTGTCGGGCTCTAAATAAAATCACAATCAGAAACCAGTACCTGATTCCCCGAATCGACGACCTCCTTGAACAACTCATGGGGTCCAAATACTTCAGTAAGATTGATCTAAAGTTTGGCTACCACTAGGTCCTGATAGAACAAACATATGTATGGAAGACTACCATAAAGTCAAAGGAAGGCCTTTTTGAATGGTTGGTCATGCCCTTTGGTTTGAAAAATTCTCCAGCCACTTTCATGAGGATGATGGACAATATTTTACGACCATTCACCAATAATTTTGTAGTGGTGTATCTAGATGACATTCTAATTTACACCAAGACTTGGGTCGAACACTTGTAGCATATTCAATAGGTTTTGCACACCCTGCAGAAGCACAAGATGTATTCCAACTTGGAAACATTCTCCTTTGGCATGGACAGGGTACATTACCTGGGCTACATTATTGATCAACATGGCGTACATGTGGATCCAACCAAGATCCAAGTCATCCATGATTGGCCATCCCCAACAACACTCACTGAGCTTCGAAGCTTCTTGGGCCTTGCCAATTTCTACCACAGGTTCATGTTGGGATTCTCCAATATTGCATGGGCCCTCAACAAAATAAACAGGGGTGGTGGTAAGGCGAAATTTGCATGGGGCTGGTCCCAACAACAAGCGTTCGATGATTTAAAGAAGTGCTTGTCCTCATCCCCATTACTTTCACTACCAAACCTGCAACATCCCTTTGAGATCAAGAAATATGCTTTAGACTATGATGTGGGCGTCGTTCTCATGCAGCACAGCCACCCCATGGCCTATCATAGTGAGACACTATCAGATACTGTCTGTAAGTACCCTACTTACGACAAAGAAATGTGCTCCATTGTGCAAGCCTGTTGCCAATGGAGACATTACATTCTTGGGAAGGAGACAGTCATCCACACTGATCATAATCCACTACAGTTCATGAAGACATAGAGAAAATTGTAGAATGACCGCCATCAAAACTGGTCCACATACTTGCAACAATTCCACCTCAACATCAAGAATAAAACATGAAGCACCAATTGCATCGTTGATTGCCTCAATAGACTGTCAATTGCATCACTCACGATGGTTATAGATTCTTGTGGCCATAAGATATTTGGATGGCCCCAACTCTATGAGATAGACCCTAACTTCACCACGACCTACCAAATGTTGGGTGAAAATGCAATTGTTGATAATTTCCATGTTCAGGATGGGTTGTTGTGTCATCTGGGCCATATATGTTTTCCATCAAGTGAGCGAGTGAAGATGATCTAGGAAGCCCACTAAAGTTGAGTTTCAGTACACTTTGACATCGAAAAGACAATGGTGATGTTACAAAAACATTTCTATTGACCAAAACTTTGACAGGAGGTCAGCAAGTATATTAGGTCCTGCACTTCCTGCGCTATTTCCAAATTGACCACTAAGAAATAGGGCATGTACACCACTCTTGCTACTCATGACAGGCCATGGGAATCCATTTCAATGGACTATATTTTGGGCCTACTTTCCACCAAGCGGGGAAATGACTGTGTTTTTTTGGTTGTTGATCGCTTTTCTAAGATAGTGATTCTAGTTGCATGCAAGAAGAGAATCACAATAGAGGCCACTACCAAGCTCTTCTTTGAATGAGTTTGGGTACATTTTGGAATCCCACAAACCATTGTCTCATATCGCGATAGTCAATTTCTAATCACATTCTAGTTGAGCCTCTGGTCACTGCTAGACACCAAGCTCACCAAATCCACAACCTTCCACCCCTAGACAGATGGCCAAACTGAGGTTGTAAATCGAATGATTGTGCATATCCTTCGCATGTATAATTCAAATCACACTCGCACATGGGATGAGAGCCTTCCCTATGTCCAACATAGCTACAACTGAGCCTTTCACAGCTCAACCGGACACAACCCCTTTCAGGTGGGGTTGGGATTCCAACCATTGGGTCCCATAGATGTTTCAATTCCCCTTGCAGTTACCTCGACCGACTCATCTCCTGCTCCAACTGAAGCTGACAAAGCCACCCAGTTCATTGAGTGGATCCAACACATCCACCAATAGGTTCAAGATATCTTATAGAATTCCAATGACAAGTACAAACAATGCCATGATCAACATCGAGTGCCACATAAGTTTCAGGTGGGCGACAAAGTTTGGTTGCACTTGCAAAAAGAATGCCTTACAGGACCCCATCGGAATATTCACCCACTCCATTATGGGATGTAAACGATCACCAAGGCCATGGGGGATAATTCTTTTGAGCTCAACATTCCTCCTTTCCTTGGCCTGCACCTAGTGTTCAATGTGGATCTCCTTCGCCCTTATTTCCCACCATTATTAGACACCTCAGAAGTAGCAGAACAACTGACACCAACAGATCTCAACCTCAAATGCATACAACAAGAATCCAATGATCATATTGTGGACATACAGATCAAGGGCACTCAACAAAAAAAGATCTATCTTTATAGAGTCGTCAAAGTAGGGCAACTCATGCACCAAGGCAAGTGGCTCACCCAGGGCCAAATTCAGCAGAAATTTCCTCATCTTATGGGGGATCTCAATGCAATGGAGATAATTTCTTCCTAAGGAGGGAGGATTTATCCATATGGATATCAGTGGCCACCCACCTTTTCCAACTGGCTCAAAACGGTTTTCTGACAATTTTGGCAATTTACTATTTTTAGCAGTTTTAACTTTTGGGGCCATTTTGAGGGCCTAAATGAATTTTTTTCAGGATCGAGCTTCTCACTGATAGCCAAAAGCATGATTGAGCCCCAAAAATGAATCTCCTCGACGATACCTTTACAATAGGCTATCACACGCCTAAAATGGAGATCGTATGCAAATGTTACGACCCCAAGAAGTTGATGTACTAACTTACCCAAACGGGGCCCATGTGACTTTTGGCGCTTCATCTCCTAGGGTTAGGTTTTTGGATGTATAGGGATTTTGACATTATTTTTTATTGTAAAAATTCCTTCAAAGCCTCATTGTAATCTTCTTCTCATGAATGCACACAGTCGTTACATCTCTTTTCAGAGATAAGCTGCCACCATTCTAGCAAGCTTGTTTCTGTTGCATTTTACAGTTTCAGCTTATCTCATTATTGAATAGAAAGCCAGTTTTAGTATATCTCCATTATTTTGTGTTAAGCACCTGTTAATAATCTTTATTTATTTCATTCTTCTCATAAAATCTAGATCAATCTGTCAATAGGTACACGACCTGTCACTAGTGTAGCAGGCATATGTACGCATCCTAGTAGTAGTACAACTCATGTATGTACATGAACAGTCTGTAATACAGCCTACATATGCCTCTTTAGTAATTACATTTTTCTCTCTGTGAAAAAATCTGATCCTATGCAGCCTTTAGTCACATCCACTTCTATCTTTCACTATCTAATCTGTACCATAACCAATCAAAACACATCTATGCTCTCCAACAACTTACTCATGCTCCTCAACCATACAATATGAATGCTACTTAATCATGCATGAGAAACCAATATACTATGACAATCATATCAGTAATGAAACATAAGAGTGCTCCTCACTCTATCAATCAACTAACATTACCATATCACAACATCCATACCAAGAATGCCTCAAGCATTCACCATACAATAAGAAAGAGTATCCATCAAGACAACTATCTAACGATACCAAAGTTTCTATGGAAGATCTAAGCCCATAGAATGCATGTATGGAACTTCTTCAGACTTCAAGAACCCAACACGAGCTCACACTCAAGTCTTCATGACTTCCACCTACTATACACGCTTTTTCCTCCTTCATCATGTGTGTGTATATGCTCTGTCTCACTAGAGCCCTTGTATGTATGCTCTCTGACCCATTCTTGCTCGCGTACTCCTTTAGAAACTAGGGTTTATGAATATCTGAAACTTTCACCGTCAAGATCTCAGACTTATGGAAACTTTTATGTGTCCATGATATCCTCCAGCCACTCTCTCTCTCTCTCAGAATAGATCTTCAATATATGCTCAAGAAATCATTTTACAAGAGACCCCTTTCCTCTTATTTATACTCTCCAAGTAGATTCCTTAGAAGCATCTTTTAGGCCACTTTGTCCATATAGCCACTTTGTCCATATAGTCACTTATGTCCAACTTTGTCCAATTTTCCACTTGTCCATATATCCAATAGCCACTTGACATCTTAACCCATTCTCCTCATTTTAGGGTTATCCTTCTTATAACCACTTTCCATAATTATAAATTTCTCCATTTACTTTATTATTTAAATAATCCTCTTTTACTTTGTCACTTCATTTTATTATTTAAATAATCCTCTTTAACTTTGTCACTTCACTTTATTATTTAAATAATCCTCTTTGACTTTGTCACTTCACTTTTAAATAATTTCTTCTTTGCAAGCACTTTGACTTCTTTGACCTTTTGGGGCTTCAAGCCAACATATGAGGGTCCTCAAACTTCATAAGGCCATAACTCTCAAACTTTGAGGAGTTATGTGACGTTCCACATACCACCGGAAATGACATGACAAGCATTATCCATCTAGGATAGTTTCACTGGAAAATTCACTGATATTCATCTCATTATTCCATAATTAAGCATAATTTCTCTAACCATACTTCTAGGATAACTCAACCGCAAAGCGTCTTCCCATGAGGGATTTCACCATAAGGGGACCACTTTGGAGTTCATCCATTTGTACTCCTTATCAAGACAATAATGAGTCTTTACATCAATCCAGCTATGAGTCATATATCAATGAAACCACATTGATCCATTTTCATCTATGCATCATATATCAATGACAACTCATTGATCTGTATTCATCCATGCATTATATCTTAGTGACAACTCATTTATCCATATTCATCTATGCATGACATCATATCACCATGACTCCACTTGACATCAATCCATTGACATCAAGAACAATACATGATCCATCAATATGCTACGACAAGACATTGTTCCTTTTACATCAATCCTTTGACATCAATACTTTGGAATACATGACATTGTTCTTTTGACATAAAGAAATCAATCCTTTGGAATCAAAGAAAACATGATCCAATAGGATATGCCACACAAAAAATCTTGCCAAACTTCATAAACTGTGCCATCCCTGGTCACCCAGGTTGGGCCATGCCACTCCATAATAACAATAATTTTGGTATGTATCAATATATAAGAGTTAATAAGACAAATACGTTCTTCCAATACACAGATTCATGCAGAAATAATAGTAAGACTATACATACAACATACACATGAAATACTCATAAATATAAATACATTTATAAACACACAACATGCAAATGAACACATAGTTGACACTTATATTTTTGTATAAGACCACCAACTTCATGCATACCTTCCACAATACTCCCATGCTTAGACCACGCTACTCATACTCTCAGCAGTGGTTCAGCCCCAAGCTGGGACTAAACTCCACCCACATAAATGGAGTCCTAACTAGATTGAGGTAATAAGAAGTTACATAGTAAACATGAAGGATCTTGTTCCAGGAGCAAACTCAAACTAACAACCTACAACCCCTCATTCCCCACATGCATGTCCTACCCCAGGAAGTGTGCCCCTTCTCTTCTCAACATTCATTCGGCTACCCAAATTCCCTTCCAGGGCTTCAACAACATGTTGGACATGAATTCTCAGAGCACTATAGTTGTAATTGGCCTCCCTCAAGAAATGAACTTCCCAACAATTATTTCACCTGGAGAGAGTTTCTCACGGACTTGAAAACATACCTCTTCAATACATGAGCCTGAAAACCCACCTTTTCAGACCCACAAACCTGAGAACTCGCTTCTTTAGTCTAGATCTTTAGTGAACCAGTTACGGGCAATGATGAAAACAACAACATTGAGGTAATGCATCAACAAAATTCAAGTATGGAACAGGTTATGGCAACAAAAACAGCCTCCAAATTTGGTTTAGGAGCCGCCCATAACATAAATGTACATCTGCGATGCTCCTCCTAGGATGATATGCATTACTGCTGGTAACAAGAGCAATACGGGGTAGATTAATGAGTGCATCCAAGATGGAGGGTGCCCATCATGCAGAGGTCGACTGATGGAGAAAATGGATGAGTGCCTGAATGGTTGAGAGAGTGAAAAATGGATTAATTTTCCCCACCTTTATTTGCATGTGCCCTTGATGACACATGTCTCTCAAGGAGCTCATTTATGTCCACTTGGGATTCATTCTCTTTCCCATAAGAACTTAGGATAAAATAATTATCCTCACCATAGTCTTTGGGAATAATATTATAATATTATCTTGGAGATAATCCCTCTATATTAGCCCCCTTTCATAAACTCTTAGCCCCTCCCTTTCCCTTCTTAGTGGAGTTTATTCCCCCATACTCTTTTATCGTGGTCGGTTTACACGGAATGATGTATTATATTAAATATATGTGTGTTTACATATACAAAAATAGGCTCATTGGCCTTTATCATCTAGGCTCTCCAGCCTAATCATATCATAAGCCTCCTAGCTTATAATAACCTGGCTCACCAGCCTAATAAAACATGTTTTCAATTCAACTAGGGCTCGACCTTGGGGTATTACATTCCCATCCCCTTATTTTTGCACTGTCCTCAGTGCAATACATATATGCATTTATCATCAAAATTTAAAAAAACCTTTAAAAATATGTGGGTATTCTACCCACATAGCATCTTCATGCTCCCAAGTTGCATCCTCAAGACCCTACCATATCCATTGGACCTTTACTATCTCTATGGCTTAACTTTAGAGCCATTTGATCGTTTGGTCTAGTATGCACACCGGATGCACTTGAAAATCCCATTCTTGCTCCACTTGAATCACATTCCAATCAATAACATGATTAGCATCGGGTCCATACTTTTGGAGCAATGATACATGGAATAGATCATGAATATACATTGATGCAGGTAATGAAACCAATATTATATAGGCCCAATCATCTCTAGTATTTCAAATGACCCACAAGAACGAGCTTCAAACTTTGAACAATTTCCCAACTTCAGGGAACTTCTGTTGGTCTTCACTTTCAAGAATACATGATCACCCACTTTAAGTTCTCTATGTGTTCTTCCCTCATCAACACAACTTTTCTTCCTATCTTGAGCAAACTTTAAACTCTGCTTTATTTTGTATATCTCCTCTTCCATTTCTCTAAGAAAATATGGCTCAACCACTTCTCTATCTAGTGGGTTGTCCCAGCTTATAGGTGTGTTGCACCTTCTACCATAAAGTGCCTCAAATGGGCTCATCTTTAAAGATTATTGGTACCCATTCTTATAAGAAAAATATATGAAGTGTATATAGTCTTCCCATTTCGATGTTTTATCCATTGCATAAAACCTCAACATATCCTCAATCACTTGATTTACCCTTTTTGTTTTCCCATCAGATTCTGGATAATAGGCTGTGTTAAAATTCAAATTTTTTTCGAATCCTTTAAACAATCCTTTCCAGAAATTCGATGTGAATTCTTGATCTCTCTCAGACACAATTGTCTTGGTATACCATGCAATTAAGCAATTTCCCTCATATAAATATGAACAATGTTAGTTTCTTTGTGAGTGAGCTTCACTGGAATGAAATGGGAAGATTTGGTAAGCTTGTCCACCACAACCATGATAGAATCATGTTTCTTTCTTGTTATGGGAAGTCTGGTGATGAAGTCCATTATTACTGCTTCCCATTTCCACTCAAGAATGGGTGATGAATGCAACAACCAAGTTGGGTGTTTATTCTTAGCCTTGAAATTTTCACCCTCCAAATATTTGGTAATGTACTGAGCAATTTCTTTCTTCATGCTTGGCTAATAATATTGGCTCTTGATAGCTGCAATAGTTTTTTGATACCTTGGGTGTCCAAAATATGTTAAGTTATGCATTTCCCTCAATGTTATATTTTTCAATTCTTGAGAATTGGGTACATAAATTATGTTTTTGTAGATGATAATTTCATCAATTCACAGCTTGTACTCCTAAATGTTTTGCTTCTAAATACCTTATTGCAATCTTACCATTAATTTATTATATTGCTAATCTGATTTTGTAGCCTCCAAGATTTTGTCTTTCAAATCATATTGGTACATGCTAATGGATATATCATGCAACTGATGCACTCTTATTCTAGGTGCATCAACCACCTTGTTCTCTTTCCCTTTGATATGATTTATATCAAAGTCATATTCAATGAGAAATTCCAACCATCTTCTTTGCCTGACATTTAGAGATGGATGATCAAATAAATATTTCATACCATTATGGTCTGTCCTCGGATCAAAATTTCCCCCCATGAGGTAGTGTCTCCACTTCTTAAAGGAATGCACTATGGTTTCCAACTCGATAACCTCCCTATCCTACAACCTCTGTAGGGACATGCTACAAAAGCCACTTTATCTTTTCTTCTAACTATGATACCAATTAGTGACCTCCCCCACCTAAAACCAACAGGTCAGGCCATGCCACCAAATAACTTTCATTCTCTGATACCATATGTATAATTTTATGCATATCTATCTAATGCAAATTAACAGCTATAACACTCTGTTCATGCTACTATTCATGTGAAAATAACATTAAAACATATAGAAAATATATGCAGAAAATTATAATAACATTTAACTTGTCTCCAAGATACACATCATACAGAGAACAAATATTTGGTACTTATATTTTAATAGATGACCATAAAATGCATGCAGAACTTCCACGAACCTCTCAGCCTTAGACCACACTTCTCATCACACTCAACAATGGGTCACCCCCGAGCTGGGACTAAACTCCATCGGGCAAGGGATTCCTAGGCTTGGCAAGAGAAATATAAAAGTCACACAGATCAACAAGAAGGATTATCTCTCAGGAGACGTCTCACACTAATAACCTATAGCCTCTCATTCTCCAAATTCCTATCCCACCCTAGGAAGTGTGCTCCTTCTCTGCTCAACAGTCCCTTGGATGACCCACTTCCCATCTAGGGCTTCAACAACAGGTTAGACAATAATTCTCCATGCATTGTAGCTGCAGTTGGGCCCCTTATGGGAAATCACCTTCCCAACAACCTCTCTTGCCTGGAGAGAGTTTTTTACAGGCCTGGAAACTTGTTTCTTCAATCCATGGGCCCGACAACTCGCCTCTTCAAGCCACAAGCCTGACAACCTACTTCTTCAATCCAACTTCTAAGTCAATTCTAGTAAGGTGATGGAAACAACAAAGCTCAGTAGGAAGTAGATGATGTCAGTAAGCCATGCTCAGTCAAGGAACTGCGTGGGATATAAAAACCAACCATTAAGACACATCATGGGCTCAGGAAAGGTACAGGTGCGATGTACTTCACAATAAATACACATGAAAACTCAAATATGAGTGCAGGTTCCCAAGGTGTGTGCTTGTTCAAGGGTCGATGATGTAGACAATAGCTCAATGCATGAATTTTGTGGTAAGGAAGACTTGAGGGAATCATGAAGGTCACAAGAATGGTGAGAAAATGCCTCACTTGTGAGGGAACACGTGACTGTCCAAGGAACGTGAGAATGGGAAGCAAACCCACAACGAGCTGGCTTTCCCAACTATAAATACATGTGCCTAGGTCGAAACATGTCTTCCTAAAGTTGCATGATGTTCGCTTAGCACTCGTTCATTTTTCTAGGAACTTATGACAATAACGGTTATGTCAACCTTAGCCTTTAGGAAATAATAATAAAATATAATATTATCTCCTTAGAGGTAAGCCCTCTATCTTAGCCCTTATTCCTAGACATATAGCCACTTGCCTTATCCTACCTAGTGGAGCTTAGTCCCCCATAATGATTTCTTCATGGTCGTTCTACACGCAACGATGTAGTTTTATAAATGATATGAGTGTTTACATATACAAAAATAGGCTCACTATCCTTAAGCATCTAGGATCTCTGGCCTAATAACATATAAGTCTACCAGCTTATAAACACTTGGCTCACCAACCTATCAACATAATTACAATTCATCAGGGGCTCGACCTTGGTGTGCTACAATCCACTCCCCTTATTTTTGCATTGTCCTCAGTGCAACTTATTTACGCAACAACAACAAGATTTCCAAAATATTCAAAAATATGTGGGTCCTCTTCCCGCATAGTATCTTCATGCTCTGATGTTGTGTCCTCAAGACCGTACTAGGTCCAATGGAATTTTACAAGCGCTATGGCTTGATTCTAGAGATGCTTTCTTTTCCGGTCTAGTATGCACACTAGATACATCTAAAAAACACTTTCTTGCTCCACCTGAATCACATTCCAATCAATAACATGATTAACATCAGGTATATATTTCTTAAGAAATGAGACATGAAATACATTATGTACAGACATGAATGCAGGAAATGAAAGTATATATGCTATTGGAACAATCCTCTCTAGGATTTCAAATGGCCCACAATATCTGGCTGCTAACTTTGAAAAGTTTCCTAGCTTTAGGGATTTTTGTTGGCCTTGAATTTCAAGAATACATGGATCCTTAATTTAAAATTCTTGTGAGTTTTGTTCTTATCATCATATATTTTCTTCCTGTCTTGGGAAGCCTACAAATTATGATTTATCTTCATCATTCTCTCTTCCATTTCCTTGAGAAAATATAGCCCAACTAGTGCCTTATCAGTTGGGTTGTCCCAACTTACTGGGGTGTTGCACTTTCTGCCATAAAGTACTTCAAACTGGGTCATCTTTAGTGATGCTTGATACCCATTGTTGTAGTAAAATTCTACCAAGTGTAGATAATCTTCCCATTTAGATGGTTTGTCCATCGCATACATACTTAGCATGTCCTCTATCACTTGGTTCACCCTTTCTGTTTTCCCATTCGACTCAGGATGATATATTCTGTTGAAGTTCAGTTTTGTTCCAAACCCCTTGAATAACCCCTTCCAAAAAATTGAGGTAAACTTTGAGTATTTGTTGGACACAATTGTCTTGGGTATGCCATGCAAGCATGCTACTTCCCTCATATAAATATCAACAACATTGGTTTCCTTATAAGTAACCTTCATAGGGATGACATGCGAAGCTTTAGTAATCTTGTCCACTACCACCATGATTGCATCATATTGCTTACTTGTTTTGGGAAATCCTATGATGAAATTCATTGTTACATCTTCCCATTTCCACTGAGGAATGAGTAATAGTTGTATAAAACATGTTGGGTGTCTATGCTCAGTCGTTACCTTTTGATATTCCCAACATTTGGAAATAAAATCAACAACTTCCTTCTTCATGTCTGGCCAATAATATTGTCTTTTCACTCCTGAAATTGTTTTCTGATATCCTGGGTGTCCCGCATAAGGTACATTGTACATTTATTTTAAAATTGCACTCCTCAATTTAGGAGAATTTGGAACATAAACTATGTTTTTGTACAAGAGAATTCCATCAATTCCCAATTCATAATCCTAAATTTTCTATTGCAATTTACCTTGTTGCAATTTTGTTACCAATTCCGTGTATTGTAAATTTGATTTTGTAGCCTCTAAAATTATTCTTTTCAAATCTAATTGGTACATGCTAATGGTTTTAGCATGCAAATCATGCACTCTTATGCTGAGTGCATCAACAACTTTTTTCTCATTCTCTTTGATATGATTTATAACAAAGTCATATTCACTAAGAAATTCTAACCATCTTCTTTTCCTGGCATTTAGAGTTGGTTGTTCAAATAAATATTTCAGACCATTGTGGTCTTTCCTCAACTCAAACCTCTTTCCCATGAGGTAGTGCCTCCATTTCTTCAAAGCGTGCACTATGGCTTCCAAATCCAAATCATGAGTGGAATAGAGCCTTTCATGCTCTTTTAACTTCCTTGATTCATAACATACAACAAACCCATTTTGATTAAGTACTCCACCAAGTCCTTCTTTACATGCATATGTGCATACAAATAAGCCTTTATTTGGATCTGCAATCCTCATAATTGGAGCACTATTTAACAATTGCTTCAATTGTTGGAAGCTTCTTTCACATTCTTTTGTCCATTGAAATTTCTTCCCCTTCCTTTTCAAGGAAGTGATGGGATGAGATATTCTCAAAAATCTTGCAATGAACCTTCTGTAGTAACCAGCTAAACCCATGAAGGATATGAATTTTGTCAAATTCTTAGGTTTTGTCCACCCTCTAATGGATTCAATCTTTTCAGGGTTGATTGTTATCCCTTTTTCATATATGATATGCCCCAAATAGTGAATTATGTTTTGATAAAATGAGCACTTGCTCAATTTGGCATACAACCGATGCTCTCTTAGCACTTTCAAAACTATCCTTAAATGATGCTCATTCTCTTCTTCTGAATTGGAATATACAAGGATGTCATCTAAAAATACAATGAAAAAGTTGTCTAAATATTCACGGAAAACACCATTCATTTGGCACATGAAAATAACTGGTGCATTTGATAACCCAACTGGGAGCACTATGGACTCATAATGACCATACCTTGTCCCGAAGGTGATCTTTCAGATATATTCATGTTTAATCCTTACCTGATGGTATCTTGTCCTGAGCTCTATCTTCGAAAATATTCTTGTGTCCTTCAACTAGTCGAAGAGATCATCAATCCTTGGTAAGGGATACTTGTTCTTTATAGTTACTTTATTCAACTATTTAAAATCAATGCACAATCTCAATGTCCCATCTTTCTTCTTTATGGACAAGACTTGGTCACCCCAAGGTGACACACTTGGGAATATATATCCTTATTCATAAGTTCTTCAAGCTTCATTTTCAACTCCTTCAGCTCTGGTGTACTCATTCTCTAAGGAGTCTTTGATACTGGAGCTACTCCAGGTATCAAATTTAAGGAAAAATCAATATCTCTCTTTGGGGGTAACCCTGGTACCTCCTTGAACACATCTTCAAAATATTCCAGGACTGCATGATCCTCCATCTTTGGCACCTCACCCTTAGGTGCTTCTTCCATATGAGCTCCAAATATTTGACGCCCTTTTCTGTAGCATTTCTTTAGTTGCATTGCTGAAATTTCTTGAACAACAACATCCCTGGGAATTCCTTGGACTTTCCTTAGGTTCACTTCCTCATCCAAGCAAGTAAATTCATTTTTATGATAGTCCAAGATAGCATGATGTTGGTCCAAACAATCCATCCCAATTATACAGTCATAGGAACCTAAAGGAAAGATGTTCAAATATGCCCTTGTGCTCAGTCCATTCATGTACATAAGACATTACTTAATCATCTCATTAACTTTTGTTTTGGCTCAAGTAGCCAGTTGTACCAACCAAAGATTTCCATGCTTGTTTCTTAGAAAATGCAAACTTTCCACCATCTTAGGATCTATATAAATATGACTAGCTCTTGAATCAATTAAAATAGTAATGGTTTTGTTGTTGATCATACCTTCCACTTCAATCATATGTGACTGATACTCTGCTTTATTGTTGTCCAAGGATGTATAGATCCTTGGTACGTTTCTGCGCATGTCCCCCACTATTTCAGCTCGCTAAACATGGTGTATATCTCTCACTCTTTCACCCCTGCGAGGAAAATATCTAAACATATTATTTCCTTTACAACCCCAACATTTGATAGGTGTACTCCTTGGTCTTTGACCCTTTGTCTCAATCGTTCGGGGTTCTCTAGAATTTGGTTGTCCCAAGGATTATTTCTGAATAATGGCGGCTTAGTTCCCTTCTTCCTTTGATCCATATTGAATTTCTCCTTGTCTTCCCAAAATTTTTGGAAAGTTGGTATTGCCTTTTGTTGATCATATAGGCACTTAGCTCGCCTTATGGTATCCTCCAATGTTTTGGGATCATCATATTGTATTTTTTCGCTAATGAATTATCACAAACNATTTCACCTGGAGAGAGTTTCTCATGGAATTGAAAACATACCTCTTCAATACATGAGCCTGAAAAACCACCTTTTCAAACCCACAAACCTGACAACCCGCTTCTTCAGTCTAGATCTTTAGTGAACTAGTTACGGGCAATGATGAAAACAACAACATTGAGGTAATGCATCAAAAAAATTCAGGTATGGAACAGGTTATGGCGACAAAAACAGCCTCCAAATTTGGTTTAGGAGCCTCCCATAACATAAAGGTAAATCTGCGCTACTCCTCCTAGGATGAAACGCATTACTGTTGGTAACGGGAGCAATACGGGGTAGATTAATGAGTGCATCCAAGATGGAGGGTGCCCATCATGCAGAGGTTGAATGATGGAGAAAATGGATGAGTGCCTGAATGGTTGAGAGAGTGAAAAATGGATTAATTTTCCCCACCTTTATTTGCATGTGCCCTTGATGACACATGTCTCTTAAGGAGCTCATTTCTCTCCACTTGGGATTCATTCTCTTTCCCATAAGAACTTAGGATAAAATAATTATCCTCACCATAGTCTTTGGGAATAATATTATAATATTATCTTGGAGATAATCCCTCTATATTATCCCCCTTTCATAAACTCTTAGCCCCTCCCTTTCCCTTCTTAGTGGATTTTAGTCCCCCATACTCTTTTATCATGGTCGATTTACATGGAATGATGTATTATATTAAATATATGTGTGTTTACATATACAAAAATAGGCTCATTGGCCTTTATCATCTAGGCTCTCCAGCCTAATCATATCATAAGCTTCCTAGCTTATAATAACCTAGCTCACCAGCCTAATAAAACATGTTTTCAATTCAACTGGGGCTCGACCTTGGGGTATTACATTCCCATACCCTTATTTTTGCACTGTCCTCAGTGCAATAAATATATGCATTTATCATCAAAATTTAAAAAAACCTTTAAAAATATGTGGGTATTCTGCCCACATGGCATCTTCATGCTCCCAAGTTGCATCCTCAAGACCCTACCATATCCATCGGACCTTTACTAGCTCTATGGCTTAACTTTAGAGCCATTTGATCTTCCGGTCTAGTATGCACACCGGATGCACTTGAAAATCCCATTCTTTCTCCACTTGAATCACATTCCAATCAATAACATGATTAGCATCAGGTCCATACTTTTGGAGCAATGATACATGGAATACATCATGAATATACATTGATGCAGGTAATGAAATCACATATTCTACAGGCCCAATCATCTCTAGTATTTCAAATGGCCCACAATAACGAGCTTCAAACTTTGAACAATTTCCCAACTTCAGGGAACTTTTGTTGGTCTTCACTTTCAAGAATACATGATCACCCACTTTAAGTTCTCTATGTGTTCTTCCCTCATCAACACAACTTTTCTGCCTGTCTTGAGCAAACTTTAAACTCTGCTTTATTTTGTATAACTCCTCTTCCATTTCTCTAAGAAAATATGGCTCAACAACTTCTCTATCTAGTGGGTTGTCCCAGCTTATAGGTGTGTTGCACCTTCTACCATAAAGTGCCTCAAATGGGATCATCTTTAAAGATTCTTGGTACCCATTCTTATAAGAAAAATATATGAAGTGTATATAGTCTTCCCATTTCGATGTTTTATCCATTGCATAAAACCTCAACATATCCTCAATCACTTGATTTACCCTTTTTGTTTTCCCATCAGATTCTGGATAATAAGTTGTGTTAAAATTCAATTTTTTTTCGAATCCTTTAAACAATCCTTTCCAGAAATTTGATGTGAATTCTTGATCTCTCTCAGACACAATTGTCTTGGGTATACCATGCAATTGAGCAATTTCCCTCATATAAATATGAACAATGTTAGTTTCTTTGTGAGTGAGCTTCGCTGGAATGAAATGGGAAGATTTGGTAAGCTTGTCCACCACAACCATGATAGAATCATGTTTCTTTCTTGTTTTGGGCAGTTTGGTGATGAAGTCCATTATTACTACTTCCCATTTCCACTCAATAATGGGTGATGGATGCAACAACCAAGTTGGGTGTTTATTCTTAGCCTTGAAATTTTCACCCTCCAAATATTTGGTAATGTACTGAGCAATTTCTTTCTTCATGCTTGGCTAATAATATTAGCTCTTGATAGCTGCAATAGTTTTCTGATACCTTGGGTGTCCAAAATAAGTTAAGTTATGCATTTCCCTCAATGTTATATTTTTCAATTCTTGAGAATTGGGTACATAAATTATGTTTTTGTAGATGATAATTTCATCAATTCACAGCTTGTAGTCCTAAATGTTTTGCTGCTAAATACCTTACTCCAATCTTACCATTAATTCCTTATATTGCTAATATGATTTTGCATCCTCCAAGATTTTGTCTTTCAAATCATATTGGTACATGCTAATGGATATATCATGCAACTCATGCACTCTTATTCTAGGTGCATCAACCACCTTGTTCTCTTTCCCTTTGATATGATTTATATCAAATTCATATTCACTGAGAAATTCCAACCATCTTCTTTGCCTGACATTTAGAGATGGATGATCAAATAAATATTTCATACCATTATGGTCTTTCCTCGGATAAAAATTTTCCCCCATGAGGTAGTGTCTCCACTTCTTAAAGGAATGCACTATGGTTTCCAACTCGATAACCTCCCTGTCCTACAACCTCTGTAGGGACATGCTACAAAATCCACTTTATCTTTTCTTCTAACTATGATACCAATTCATGACCTCCCCCACCTAAAACCAATAGGTCAGGCCATGCCACCAAATAACTTTCATTCTCTGATACCATATGTATAATTTTATGCATATCTATCTAATGCAAATTAACAGCTATAACACTCTGTTCATGCCACTATTCATGTGAAAATAACATTAAAACATATAGAAAATATATGCAGAAAATTCTAATAACATTTAACTTGTCTCCAAGATACACATCATACAAAGAACAAATATTTGGTACTTATATTTTAATAGATGACCATAAAATGCATGAAGAAATTCCACAAACCTCTCAGCCTTAGACCACGCTTCTCATCACACTCAGCAGTGGGTCACCCCCGAGCTGGGACTAAACTCCATCGAGCAAGGGATTCCTAGGCTTGGCAAGGGAAATATAAAAGTCACACAGATCAACAAGAAGGATTATCTCTCAAGAGACATCTCACACTAATAACCTATAGCCTCTCATTCCCCACATTCCTATCCCACCCTGGGAAGTGTGCTCCTTCTCAATTATGTGGTAAGGAAGACTTGAGGGAATCATGTAGGTCACAAGAATGGTGAGAAAATGCCTCACTTGTGAGGGAACGCGTGACTGGCCAAGGAACTCGAGAATGGGAAGCAAACCCGCAACGAGATGGCTTTCCCAGCTATAAATACATGCGCCTAGGTTGAAACATGTCTTCCTAAAGCTGCATGATGTCCGGTTAGCACTCGTTCATTTTTCTAGGAACTTATGACAATACCGTTTATGTCAACCTTAGCCTTTAGGAAATAATAATAAAATATAATATTATCTCCTTAGAGCTAAGCCCTCTATCTTAGCCCCTATTCCTAGACACATAGCCACCTGCCTTACCCTACCTAGTGTATTTTAGTCCCCCATAATGCTTTCTTCGTGGTCGTTCTACACGCAACGATGTAATTTTATAAATGATATGAGTGTTTACATATACAAAAATAGGCTCACTGTCCTTAAGCATCTAGGATCTCTAGCCTAATAACATATAAGTCTACCAGCTTATAAACACTTGGCTCACCAACCTATCAACATAATTACAATTCATCAGGGGCTTGACCTTGGTGTGTTACAATCCACTCCCCTTATTTTTGCATTGTCCTCAGTGCAACTTATTTACGCAACAACAACAAGATTTCCAAAATATTCAAAAATATGTGGGTCCTCTTCCCACATAGTATCTTCATGCTCTGATGTTGTGTCCTCAGGACCATACTAGGTCCAATGGAATTTTACAAGCGCTATGGCTTGATTCTAGAGCTGCTTTCTTTTCTGGTCTAGTATGCACACTAGATACATTTGAAAAACACTTTCTTGCTCCACCTGAATCACATTCCAATCAATAACATGATTAACATCAGGTATATATTTCTTAAGAAATGAGACATGAAATACATTATGTACAAACATGTATGCAGGAAATGAAAGTATATATGCTACTGGAACAATCCTCTCTAGGATTTCAAATGGCCCACAATATCTGGCTGCTAACTTTGAAAAGTTTCCTAGCTTTAGGGAATTTTTGTTGGCCTTGAATTTCAAGAATACATGGACCCCTAATTTAAAATTCTTGTGATTTTTGTTCTTATCATCATATACTTTCTTCCTGTCTTGGGAAGCCTACAAATTTTGATTTATCTTCATCATTCTCTCTTCCATTTCCTTGAGCAAATATAGCCCAACTAGTGCCCTATCAGTTGGGTTGTCCCAACTTACTGGGGTATTGCACTTTCTTCCATAAAGTTCTTCAAACTGGGTCATCTTTAGTGATGCTTGATACCCATTGTTGTAGTAAAATTCTACCAAGTGTAGATAATCTTCCCATTTAGACGGTTTGTCCATCACATACATCCTTAGCATGTCCTCTATCGCTTGGTTCACCCTTTCTGTTTTCCCATTCGAATTAGGATGATATATTCTGTTGAAGTTCATTTTTGTTCCAAACCCCTTGAATAACCCCTTCCAAAAATTTGAGGTAAACTTTGAGTATTTGTTGGACACAATTGTCTTGGGTATGCAATGCAAGCATGCTACTTCCCTCATATAAATATCAACAACATTGGTTTTCTTATAAGTAACCTTCATAGGAATGAAATGCGAAGCTTTAGTAATCTTGTTCACTACCACCATGATTGCATCATATTGCTTACTTGTTTTGGGAAATCCTATGATGAAATCCATTGTTACATCTTCCCATTTCCACTGAGGAATGAGTAATAGTTGTAGAAAACATGTTGGGTGTCTATGCTCAGTCGTTACCTTTTGATATTCCCAACATTTGGAAATAAAATCAACAACTTCCTTCTTCATGTCTGACAAATAATATTGGCTTTTCACTCCTAAAATTGTTTTCTGATATCCTGGGTGTCCCGCATAAGGTACATTGTACATTTATTTTAAAATTGCACTCCTCAATTTAGGATAATTTGGAACATAAACTATGTTTTTGTACAAGATAATTCCATCAATTCCCAATTCATAATCCTAAATTTTCTATTGCATTTTACCTTGTTGCAATTTTGTTACCAATTCCATGTATTGTAAATTTGATTTTGTATCCTCTAAAATTATTATTTTCAAATCTAATTGGTACATGCTAATGGTTGTAGCATGCAAATCATGCACTCTTATGCTGAGTGCATCAACCACTTTTTTCTCATTCCCTTTGATATGATTTATAACAAAGTCATATTCACTAAGAAATTCTAACCATCTGCTTTTCCTGGCATTTAGAGTTGGTTGTTCAAATAAATATTTTAGACCATTGTGGTCTTTCCTCAACTCAAACCTCTTTCCCATGAGGTAGTGCCTCCATTTCTTCAAAGTGTGCACTATGGCTTCCAAATCCAAATCATGAGTGGAATAGAACCTTTCGTGCTCTTTTAACTTCCTTGATTCATAACATACAACAAACCCATTTTGATTAAGGACTCCACCAAGTCCTTCTTTACATGCATATGTGCATACAAATAAGTCTTTATTTGGATCTGCAATCCTCGGAATTGGAGCACTATTTAACAATTGCTTCAATTGTTGGAAGCTTCTTTCACATTCTTTTGTCCATTGAAATTTCTTCCCCTTCCTTTTCAAGGAAGTGATGGGATGAGATATTCTCAAAAATCTTGCAATGAACCTTCTGTAGTAACCAGCTAAACCCATGAAGGATATGAATTTTGTCAAATTCTTAGGTTTTGTCCACCCTCTAATGGATTCAATCTTTTCAGGGTTGATTGTTATCCCTTTTTCATATATGATATGCCCCAAATAGTGAATTATGTTTTGATAAAATGAGCACTTGCTCAATTTGGCATACAACCGATGCTCTCTTAGCACTTTCAAAACTATCCTTAAATGATGCTCATTCTCTTCTTCTGAATTGGAATATACAAGGATGTCATCTAAAAATACAATGAAAAAGTTGTCTAAATATTCACGGAAAACACCATTCATTTGGCACATGAAAATAACTGGTGCATTTGATAACCCAACTGGGAGCACTATGGACTCATAATGACCATACCTTGTCCCGAAGGTGATCTTTCAGATATATTCATGTTTAATCCTTACCTGATGGTATCTTGTCCTGAGCTCTATCTTCGAAAATATTCTTGTGTCCTTCAACTAGTCGAAGAGATCATCAATCCTTGGTAAGGGATACTTGTTCTTTATAGTTACTTTATTCAACTATTTAAAATCAATGCACAATCTCAATGTCCCATCTTTCTTCTTTATGGACAAGACTTGGTCACCCCAAGGTGACACACTTGGGAATATATATCCTTATTCATAAGTTCTTCAAGCTTCATTTTCAACTCCTTCAGCTCTGGTGTACTCATTCTCTAAGGAGTCTTTGATACTGGAGCTACTCCAGGTATCAAATTTAAGGAAAAATCAATATCTCTCTTTGGGGGTAACCCTGGTACCTCCTTGAACACATCTTCAAAATATTCCAGGACTGCATGATCCTCCATCTTTGGCACCTCACCCTTAGGTGCTTCTTCCATATGAGCTCCAAATATTTGACGCCCTTTTCTGTAGCATTTCTTTAGTTGCATTGCTGAAATTTCTTGAACAACAACATCCCTGGGAATTCCTTGGACTTTCCTTAGGTTCACTTCCTCATCCAAGCAAGTAAATTCATTTTTATGATAGTCCAAGATAGCATGATGTTGGTCCAAACAATCCATCCCAATTATACAGTCATAGGAACCTAAAGGAAAGATGTTCAAATATGCCCTTGTGCTCAGTCCATTCATGTACATAAGACATTACTTAATCATCTCATTAACTTTTGTTTTGGCTCAAGTAGCCAGTTGTACCAACCAAAGATTTCCATGCTTGTTTCTTAGAAAATGCAAACTTTCCACCATCTTAGGATCTATATAAATATGACTAGCTCTTGAATCAATTAAAATAGTAATGGTTTTGTTGTTGATCATACCTTCCACTTCAATCATATGTGACTGATACTCTGCTTTATTGTTGTCCAAGGATGTATAGATCCTTGGTACGTTTCTGCGCATGTCCCCCACTATTTCAGCTCGCTAAACATGGTGTATATCTCTCACTCTTTCACCCCTGCGAGGAAAATATCTAAACATATTATTTCCTTTACAACCCCAACATTTGATAGGTGTACTCCTTGGTCTTTGACCCTTTGTCTCAATCGTTCGGGGTTCTCTAGAATTTGGTTGTCCCAAGGATTATTTCTGAATAATGGCGGCTTAGTTCCCTTCTTCCTTTGATCCATATTGAATTTCTCCTTGTCTTCCCAAAATTTTTGGAAAGTTGGTATTGCCTTTTGTTGATCATATAGGCACTTAGCTCGCCTTATGGTATCCTCCAATGTTTTGGGATCATCATATTGTATTTTTTCGCTAATGAATTATCACAAAC
>JZKD02S2208230.1:23533-39519 GCA_000966675.3 Picea glauca
AACAACTTCACTGATCACTCTCCTTTGGCTGACTGTCAGTTTCCTCCAAGATCATAAGTTTCATATGTTCAGTTCTTCCCCCTTTCCACCATCATAGAGCATGTTTATATAGGTTAGGAGGGGCCTAACCTCTTGAGTTATGTTTAGAACCAGTTAGGAACCATCTCCTTGGATCAGGGATCTTTTGATGAAACCAAGAATTTGAGCACAACTGCCTCCTAGTCTCGAATGATCCTCCCCTTATTCTCCTCAACGGGCTAACAATTGACCCAGAATAGGGAGCGCTCCCTCAGAAAGGGTATCAGAGCGTTTTAGCACTCCTGGTGAGCCTTGGGAAAGCGCCAGCGCTCTTAAGATGAGCAGCGCTCCTCCAGAAGGGCCTGAGGGGAATTATAATGCTCCTTGAATCATGGTAGAGGAGCGTCAGCGCTTCTACAGCTATAGTAGGGGAGCGTTCCCCCTCCAAACCAGTGTTTCAGGGTTTCTTTCAGGTGTCAAGAGCTATTTGATTCCAGTAAACCATTTTTCCTCTTCCAAATTAGTCATGTGAGGTGTCATAAGTGCCTCCTTAGTGTCGTTATCATGGCATCATGTCTGAGCATCGTTTGCAACACTAGTGATCAACTTGCGACACTTGTGAAAGTTGTAGGGAAGATGCGATACTTACGACGATTGACAGGGACAATGTGACACTTAGCAATTTTGACATGTAACACACTCCAGAGTCTAATATCTAGCATAAATTTCTTGATGTGATCCTCAACTGATTGTTTTGAATCTGGATCAAATTTGGGTAGCCATTTCTTCATATGTTTAGGTAGTGGGTGTTGGGGTCTAGTTAAAACCATGACATCTTGATCGAGCCAAGGTCTGGTAGGATTATTTTGGTTTTCCATGGGATTTGGTGGTGTCAAAGGCTGATATGGTTCAGATGAAGCACTACCTTTGTCTGAAGACTCTCCTTTTGAATAGGATGGAGAAGAACTAGGTGGGGATGGTGGGATACCAGATCCTCCAGCTCCAGGAATAAGTGTTTCAACATGATTGGTAGTATTTCCACCTAAAGGGTTTTTGGGCAGACCAGTGCTTTGAAGTTGTTCTTGAAGGTTTGTAAATTCAAGGGGTTGATTGAGTTGTCTACCAGGCTATCTAATACGGGATGAGGCACTTTGAGTTCTTATAAGTGAGTAGCGGACAATTTCTTGGACGTCAATCCCTTGAGGGAGTGGTGTCACTGGTTTGAAAGGAATATCAAGATTATTGTTTGAGGTAGATTTTAGGTCAAGTGTAACGTTATTTTCTGAGTGACTACGTGTTACGATGAGAGTGCAAGTGTGTGGGGGAGGGGTCTTGTAGCCTCCATGTGTCATTAATTAATCTCAGGCCCTCCTTCTAGCGCCATTTTTTGACGGGTGTAAATGACACATCATCAACTAGAAGGTCAGATCTGGACTGTGGTTGTCTAATTAACCCAAACCATTTGGAATGAAATGACTCGATGGGTTTAATGGCTCTATTGGACAACTAAAGTCCTAAAAATAAATGGAACTAATCTAAAATCTATGATACTAAGAATATAATTATGAGTGTTTAAATAGAAACATGAGTATGTGAAGATGATTATAAATAGTCTATATACAATTTGCAAGTTTTACTGGAAATCTTGTGAAATGAATGTTTTTAAAAGTGTTTCTAAAAGAGATAAAGAAAGCACATACATTTTTCTGTTTTCTTTTTAAAGATTTAAAACTAATAAATCCTAAAAAAATATAATTGAAATAATTATACATAAACAGTCAAAGAAAATTTATGCCATCCTCATTTCATTAATAAATAATTTAATTAAATAACAAGAAAACTAACTTGTACCTAATCGATTAAATTGAATTTATCTTCCTGTATAATTTGAGCTCCTAATTGTCCTGCATGTGAGGGAAACCTATGATAGAAAAAAGCTAATAATCCCAGAATAAATTAAAAGAAGTGTTTGATGTGTTGGAGCGAGGATATAAAAACAAAATGATAACTGTAAGGATCTGGTGATCTTATGATAATCAACACGCAAAATGAAAGGAAACTCAATTCAAAGTATTAATGTTATCCATCATTTAACATCTAGAATAAATCAATAATAATCAAATGATAGTTTGATCACCAATATAAAATGGAATAAAAAATTATAGACAACATCTAAATACTTAACCATATGAAACATTATATGATGAAAAGGATAAAGATGCATCAAATATAATAATATCTCATAAGATCGAGGAAATAAAAGAACATAATGGAATAAGCATCACACAGGTCTAAATCCAAAGGTGAATAGCTCCTCCATATCAGTTCTCAAAATCACATATCCATAATATATCCCAACAAAAGTTGTTTTCATTACTAACAGTGGTCACTATTTAAACTAGTTTTGGATTGACAAACTCTTATCATGCAAGATAGAGTGTAATCCCCAAAAATAGATTGTTTTACAAAAATAACACAACAGGAAACTATTCCTATAGGAATTTGTTTATCAAAATTTATTACAAAATGACAAAGTTTTATCAAAATAAAACAAGAAACTACTGAAATATACAGTGTACGATCCAAGATGGTTTCTCCTTGTAAATAGCACCATAGTTATCATTTTCCTATAGATGAAAAAACAAAATCGATATTTAGAAAATAATGACAAATAACATTTAGAAATAGACTGGCTACAAAATCATGAGATTTTGTAGCTAGTCTTATATTAACAAAGAAAATCAAAACTAAATCTTCCTATTTGATTTTTATAACAGAATAAAATGAAATAAAATAAAAAATCACTTTTACCATTCTATAATTTAGATAGTGAAGGGTCGGATAGTTCTGAATTAATGATGGCATTGAAGTTGGTTGCATTTTTTTATAATAACACTACCAGATCTTTTGGGCCTTTTACTTTTCCGATCTATGCATGCCTCCAATTCTTGATTTTCTCATTCAAGCAGAGAATTGTGAGCAACCGAATGTTTTAATTGTGATTGTAAATATGGTATGACCCTGTAATAGCATTCTACCCAATCCAAACAATTGTCACAGTGTACCGGTGCTACAACAAGCTGAGGTTGAGTGTACTAAAAAATGGGTGCTTCAGCCCTTCCTATGACTTGTTTCAAATCATGTCTAATGCCAGCAAAGCCCTCTTGTCCTTTCAGAAATGGAGGTAGTCTAGAGACAAAGTTGTATTTCACAGCTTGACAAATAGTTTCATTCCCGAGACACGGGTTATTGGTATCTTCTCGTGCAAGGAAATCGTTGATGTCATCATCTGAGCAGTGATCATTGACCTCGATCCTTGAGATCAAGCTCAAATGATTCTGCTTTTGATTTCTTAGACTCCTGGATATTAATCGACCAGATCTCTTGTTAATAAAACTCAAACCTGAGTTATCCTGCTTCTTACTCTTATGGATTTTCTCAATAGTAGGTTTGTCATTGAATCCCTGATTCAGCTCAATAGAAGGAGCGAGATAAACCTTTTCTTTTAATACATCTAGTACCTCTTCTAAGGATTTTCTGGGTGTGAAAACGCATCGTGGTTTTCTACCCAGAGGGGTTTGAAAAACAACAGAACTTGGTTCATTAAGCTCACGGTCATTATGTGAATTGAAACCTTGAATTTCGGCCACATGGTTATCAAGATTGGGGTTTACATTTGAATGAAAAGGTGAGTTCATTGTTCTCTCGCGTGGGGAAAAAATGTTCCAAGATAGGAATTTTTCCGAGGTGTCCCCAATTTGAGACAGGTGCAATATCAGCAGAATGCATATAGGACCGTAGTGAAAGAGGGTTCAAGATTTGTTTCTCATAACTTTTTGAAATATTACAGAGTCTCATCAGCAAATAGAAGGGCATGTTGAGCTTAAACCCTAATAACAACATCAACACTCAGATGTGGTATAAAAATACTAAACCATACCTGCCCTCGCATGTTATAAATTGTTTCAAAATCAAAAGAAGGTCGTGCCATTGTAGTTTCAAGAGGTTAATATGAATACCTTTAGGGAAGCATGTATATTTCCTAGAGACCATGAAAAATCTCCAAGGAACGTCCTCCAATTTAGCATTTTTTAACCATTTTTTGCCTTCCTGTGACAATCCTATTGTCTGGGCTATAGAGTCCTATGTGAGCTCCAATTGCAAATCCCCAACTTTGTCTCTAGACCCATCAAACGTTTGAGCAAAGGCCTGTGCGATTGCCAGGTTATAACCTTCGAATTTACGGGTAAAAACATCCCAACCGTGAGTCTGTAAATCATTTATGGCATCGTCGTGGGCAAGAAGGACTTGACATCCATTAGGTTTGATTTTAACAACAGGGGCCATGGTGGCTATCAAACAAAAACAGTAGGTACCACAGGAGGGAGGATTTCTTTCCCAATAGAAAAATAACAAGGAGAGGTCTGTGAAAACTGAAATAGCCCGATACCTATGAACTTGGGAGATTATCATGTTTGGAGATTTAAGTTTGGAGTGAAAAAAAAATGGAGGATGTGCAAGCCTATGAACCATTACACACAATGAAGATTAAACCCCAACCACTATCAAATGCCTATTAGAAAAATGAATGAGGGTCATTAAATGTACAGGACATCAAGATGAGGTGTATTCGTGGGTACATTAGACATGTACCAAGTGACATGAAAGTGATATGACTGATAGAGAAAAGAGCACATATCAATTGTTAATCCAAGGTTGTAGTGCGCTTAGGATATGAGATAATCAAACCATACAATCAACCATAAATAATCCCATAATACATAAAAGTGTGGTAGTGGATTAATGAATGAGCTTATAAAACTTTAAACTTAGCAACATATAGGTTCCATTAAGTGTAATTTATTTGGTAAAAGAATAAAATAAAAACACATACTACAGAATGATTATCCAAGCCAAGTTTTTTGTTTGAATTCCATGCTTGCAGTTATGAAATTTAAACAAAACAAATGAAAAATTCATATAATGAGCTAACCCAATAAATATTCTTGAAGCCAAAAGAAAGAATCACTTTTAAATGTAATGAGGAGGAAGCTACAAAAAGGTTTTATCTCTTTGTGATGGATTTTAATTATGATAAATTTTGACAAAATTGGTGGCTGCCAACAGACCCCACTGTTGAGTGCTATTGGAAGGCCCAATGTTAATTGAGAGGAAGGATGATAAGTCTGTTAGGAAACAATCATTTTGTTTTTATTTCCCCCCCATGCAAACAAAATACACCTATCCACATGCTTATTTATTTACAGTTGATTTATGTATGATGTTCATTTGATTACATGCAATTGTGAGTTATACTATCTTGTGAAGGTAAAAAATATACAAAGATCTTGTTCATTTATTTCTCTCTTGTCACCATTTACACACATTCACTTTGTTAGTCGGAAACCATAGGGGAACCATAGAATCCTCATCATTCTAGACTCTTGAAGAATATCCCTCCTATTCTAGGAGGAGTCCCTAGTCTTGCCAACTCATCGACTCAACCATCTCACACCCTCGTGAGTGATAATGTTTTGGGATTAGCCTTAATTGGTTCTAATTTGCTTGGGTCCAATACCCAAGGCCATCCATCCATTAGTTATCCTTCACAAGGAGGCGGGGGTCAAACTTCTTCTCAAGTGATAAGTACAACCCCACCAAATCCCTCTCAAGGGATAGGTCCATTACCTACTCACACAATGGCTGGAGCTAATCCTCCACCAAATCTCCTTATTCCATACTTGGCATCCCTCAACATTCCTGATTTGACAAAACTCATGAATGATCCCATTTTACATGAACCCACATGGCCCAATATGCCTACCAAACTACCTTCAGATATTTCGAAGTTTGAAGGAAAACCAGGGGAAGATTCCGCCAACCATGTTATGACCTTCCACTTATGCTACTCTTCCAACAACATCATGGATGATTCCATCCTCTTAAGTTTATTTTAGATAACTCTCACAGGTTCATCATCCAAATGGTATGCGGACGAAAAATCAGGGTCCCATGTGACCTTTGAATCATTGGACAAGGCCTTTTTGTCCTTTTTCCAACTACCAGTTTGTCATGATACTGGCTTAGAACTTCTCAATGAGTTCAAACAAACCATGTCTATCCATATAGACGACCATATCCATGAATTTCATCATCGATGTAGTTTATGTATAGCATAAACCACCAAAGAACAATGTCTCGATTGGTTTCTCAAATCCCTCGTCTATGTTATTGCCAAGGATGTAGCATCCACTTTTCCTCAATTAGAAGAGGATGCCATCAACAAGGCCCAATAGTTTGACCTCATCTATGCTCAATCAAGTTACTTGTACACAGTATTACCTGATGAAACCAGACCCATACAATTTGGCTAGGACAAACCTAGGATGTCCCATGTTGGGTATGGGTTGATTGGTTCTATGAACCATCTCAACCCTTATAGATACCCATCACCCACCTATGGTTCACATAAATATCCGCAACCATATGGAGGGATGTCTTATTACCCTCCTCCCACTCACCAACAGTCATATCCTATTGCTACCCCTCCCCCAATGGGTGGACCACCACCTGTACCCATGATTCATCCAGTCTCTCAACCAAGTATGAGTTCACCCTCTACCTCCACATATAACCTCAGCAGTAGTGGAAGTGATTCAACTTCCTACACACCATATCGATCATCTCCACAAAACAATCCATATTTTCCTTTTCTTGGTCCTCCACAGTCGGTTTCTCCTCCACTAGGAAAACCACATGTCGGTGTTAACTTTGTTCAACCCTCTCCCATTCAAAAACTTCAAAATTTTTAACAATTGAATACGAAGAATCTGACCCATCCACCGAATAATTCCAAGAAGAAAGGGAAAAACTGAAAAAAAAAATAAAATAAAAAATCCAGGACCAGGAGGAAATAACCCCCAACAAAACCATCCCGTTGGGGGAAACTAGAATCAAGGCAACCAAAACCCCCAAGGGGGCACCAATAACAATAAAACATGACAAGGGAAGAACAATAACCTCAGAAATAACTTCCCTTGCACTCTATGCAGTGAGTATGGACATTATACACACCACTACCCCCAAATTGTCAATTTCAAATGGATGAAAGAATCCATGAACATGCAATTTCCTCCAGCGTCGCTCGCCCCTCAACAAGCCCCACAAAATTATTTTCAACCACCACCTCTGACCATTTTTCAAAACCCTATTCCACACCAAGGTCTAATGAATACCCAACAAGAGATAACCCTTGCCCCACCCCAAATGGGGCAATATCAAAACCCAGGTCCCAATCATCCTAGAAATCTAGCCAATCGCAACATCCTCCTTACCAATGAAGAAGATATTCTTATGCAAACATGTGGTCGTCCATATAGTGTTCCCCCTGAATCTACCCCAACCACCTCCGAAGCAGCTCCAGCTATAGTCAGACAACAATTGATGATTCCATGCCCTAACACTGAACCAAACCCTCACATACCATGTATGTCGTTATGATGGAATGTACATAACCCTCATGCTAGGGAATCCCATAACTACAGTCTGGTCAAAGACTTATCACAGTCTCCAATATCCATGTATGTATTGGAGTTCCTCCAAACCTGTCCATCTCAGTAAAAATCCTTACTTTCTTCTTTGGGGACAGTTGACCCAACTGATACTCGAATCATCACTTTTGATCTAGATAGCGGAGAACCATGCCTCCCCACCCTGGTATATTTTCATATACCAGTTAAGATATGTAACATCACAATTCATCGATGCATCATCAATGAAGGTGCATCCACATGCATCATGTCCAAAGTAGTATGGAAAAAAACAGCTCACCTGAGCTAGTACTATCTGTCATCACCCTGAGAGCTTATGATGGTTGACCATAATCCCCTAAAGGGCTCTTCAAAAATGTCCCCATAGAACTTGGGGGAAAAACAATATTAACTTACATCAAATTTATCAATGCCCCACTTGATTACAATATCTTGTTCAGATGTAGCTACATGTGTGCTATGAAGGAATTATCCTCTTCTATGTTTTGAACGATGATGTTCCCCCACAATGGTAAAATCGTCACCATCAACCAACTTACGCATTATGAGCCTATTCATTTTGCCAACATTGATAACATTCTCCCCCTTTTCCACACTAGATCAGATGATTTTTCGATCATCAACATGGGTCCTGAAATTTTCAAGGACCCATCTTTATTGGGGGAATATCATGGAGCACCACCTCTCATGCACCCTTCAGCACAAGTGTGTGTAGTATCTTCTAATGGAACAAATATCAAAGATAATACTCCTCCCACCGAGGCCCCTCCCCACATCAAAATTCCACCAGTCGAAGCACTATTACCTCAAGGATTCCCTGAGAACCTCACTGCACCACTTATCCCAGATTCCCCCCCCTACAGGGGTAAATCCTGTTTTGGAAGACAGTCCCCCAAGACATTACCCAAATTCTCTTTTTCTACCCTCCACCTAGAGTCCAAGCATTCTAGGTAGATGATACTCTCACCCTTCCAAACATGGTTCTTTCCATCCCTATATGGTATCTCCATCCACTCATTATGGTTCCTACTCCATCTCTCCCTCCTTAGACAAAGAGATTACTGATGCAAATCCTAGTACAAGTTCCTGCCACACCACCCCCATGCCCAACTAGCAGCAACACCACCACCAATAGGGGAATATGAAGGAAGAACGATCCCATAGCTCCACTTCCTCCCCGAGATCAACCTCCTTGTGCACTATGCAAAAGGGAAGGACACCCCACTAACCGATGTCCTACTCTTCCCAATTTACGCAATCTAATACAGCTCCCTAAACAACCCCATTCCTTGCTACTCCACCAAGTACATCCACTTCTATTATGGAGTCCTCCACCACACACAATAAAGGGTTACGCACCAAATTCTATTGTGCCATATGCTCAAAATATGTCCATTACACTCATCATTCCCCAGCTCTACCTCAATTTTGCCAAACATTAGCCACAGTACGCCACATGTCTCGGCTAGAGCCCTCTTAGTCACCCCTCATGGAGGCCTACATTACTGACATTCATTATATTTTGTCATCACACCCTGTACATGATATCCCCTCTACGTCCTCACCCCTTGAGGACAATAATACCTACCCATTGATAGTTCCCCCTATCACCTCCACGGATCCCCTGTATTCTTTCATTTTCCACTTCCACGAAGATATCCTAGAGAAACTCACTACCCCTAATTTCCCATGGAATGCGCTCCATAATCGAGCACTTTTTCTTTCAAAGGAGTCCTTTCACCCTCCTACCCAATCTTCCTTGTGAGCAATCGAAACCGAGGATTTTATTCCTTCGGGGCATATAGACTGGTTCAACAACCTTATCCCTTCCCCAAATTATTTTGAATATGGAAACATGGCCAACATCTCCCCCACCGTCAAAATTGACATTTCCATTAAAATGAGAATCGTAGAAGAAATCACCATTGGCGTTGCCTGCTCCCCTGAAGAACTCATTTCTTAAAAAGCTCTCTTTCATGAATATCGAGATATTTTTGCATGGTCATATACGGAGATGCCTGGCCTCAACCCTTCTATCATCAAACATAGAATCAAAACATGGCCATATGTCACCCTAGTTCGTAAAAAACAACGCCCCCTTCACCCATCCAAAGTTGTGGCTATCAAATTTGAAATTGACAAGTTACATGTTGTTGGTTTCATTTACCCCATTTTGTACACTTCATGGGTCTCCAACCCTGTCCCTGTTAACAAAAAACAAGGAACTATTCACATCTGCACATACTTTCGCGATGTCAACCATGTTTGTCCCAAAGACAACTTCCCAACCCCATTCATCGACCAAATCATCGATGACTGTGTCAGCCATGAATAACTTTCCTTTATGGATAGGTTCTCAGGCTATAATTAAATTCAAATACATTGAGCAAATCAGTACAAAATTGCTTTCACAATCCCTTTGGGTACCTTTTCTTATCGTGTCATGCCTTTTGGACTCAAAAACGTTGGTGCTACATTTCAATGGGCCATCACCTATGTTTTTCATGATCTTGCTTGCATCATCCTTTCTTACCTGGATGACCTCACTTCTCGATCCAAAAATCGAACCCAGCATGCAGACGATTTACGCATCGTTTTCCAACGATGTCACCAATATAATATCTGCTTGAAACCCCTCAAGTGTGTATTTTGCGTCACTACCAGGAGCCTCCTTGGGTTCATTGTCTCCCAACATGGCATCATTGTGGAACCCCTCAAGGTCCAAGCTATCATATAAATTCCACCATCGAGGAATTTACGCCAACTACAAAGCCTACAAGGAAAAGCCAACTTTTTACGTCGCTTTGTCCCAGATTATGCCACTCATGCACATGGTTTTCTCCGCTTACTGCGTAATGATATCCCATTTCAATTTGACGAACATGCTCAAACATCTTTTGATGATTTAAAATCCACCTTATCCAATGCTCCTTTTATTATTCCCCCAGACTATGATCGCGATTATATCCTCTACTTGTCAGCCTCAGCTATCTCAGTAGCAAGATTCCTCATCCAATTAGGGGATGATGGGCATGAACATGTCATTTACTACATTATTAAAAAACTTTGAGGGCCACCCTTGAATTATAATCATGATGAGAAACTCGCATTAGCGGTTGTCCTTGCAGTCCAAAAAATGTGACATTATATCCTTCTTCGAACTACCAAGGTCTTTGCAGATTCCAACTGTTGGCATAGGGATAGACCCATGGTTCAAAGCTACAACAGCTCACCAACAAAACCCTAACTATCGGCCCTTTTGGAAACACCTGCTAAGCATATGAAGTCTCACCCAATGTAGAGGAATGGGTGGTTTTAGAAACACCCCTGCCTCTACCTCGTTGGACCTCCTCATTCCAGTAGACTATGCAGAGATATCCAATATCAACAGCCCAAAAACTGCACAGGATACACCCAGACCTAGCAGGACAAAGAAAATTGAATAGGTTCATGATTTAGACAGTGCATCCATGAATAATTCTTCCATCTCACCAGAGAAAGGAGGTGATGGTGAAGAGTTGAATGACAAAGAGGTTGAACAACAGCAGGGTGACGAGGCTGATCCCCTGAAGAAGAGGAAAGGTTCACCTCTAAAACCTTCCTCTCAGAAGAAATTGAAGGCCACCATGACCAAGATGTAGACCATCCTCACCTCTGATGACTTTGACTTCCTCAAAGCAGCCCTGAACAATGATTCACTAGAAATAGCAGAGAAAAAAGAATCAAAGCAATAGGATATGTATGATCGCATTAAGACTGAACTCTGAGGGGTACAACAGGCCCTACAGTCCATTCGCACAGTCTCCACTATGCGAGAGGAACCAGAATTGGGAGATGAGTCAACTCAACTCCACCACCTAGCTGATACAATAGAAGCTCATCTTCGACGAGTGCAAGAAGAAATAGCGCAAGACACCCAGGATTTGACACAAGTACAAGGAGTCCTTGTAGAGCAATGCAGTGCTGTAGAATGGGAAAATATTGCTCTCCAAGCAAAGTTTGATGAAGAAAAATCCTAGCTACAGCAAGAAAAATAATAGTTTCTCGTGGAGCAACTCGAAGTAAACGAAATGGTCAACAGATCACTTCACTCTATGACAATCGTAGAACTAAAGGCTGAAAGGTGAGTTCCACAGTAAGTTGTGCAACTTGAAGAAGTGATCCAGCAACTACAAAAACGCATAGCATAGTTGGAGCTACACGTAGTACCCGAAACCCCTCAATATGTAAGAGACCAAAGGGAAGAAACCACCAGGAGCACAGTTGAAAGGCTCAAGGCTCTTACCCTGGAATGTAAGCAACTCACTGATTGTAGTGCCCTGACATATGAATGACTCACCGAGTCCAAAATTAAGAGCACTAGAGTCGCAACTCCAAGAGGTGAAGTATCAAGCCAAAAAGATATAGGTGCAACTGAAGTCCCTATCAGCTGTGGAAAGAATGAAGTGCTCTGAAGAGAAATGCACTGCACAAAATAAAATCCATACTATCTAGAGCAAAGTTATGGAGATAACTCAAAAACTCCAACCTATGCAAGATAAGGCCTATCAGTTGTTTACAGAGGTAGAAGGCCAAGGAGTAGAGCTAGAGCAGATTGTCACTACAACAGAACAATGTCTAGAGGGACCTATTAATGATGCAGTCATCCATGATTTCACTGAAAAGGAGGTCATAGCACAGCAGCAGGTCGAAGCAACTTGAGCCAAGCTTGAGGTGTTCGAAGCAGAACTAGTCAGACCAAAGTGACTCAGGATGATTCACAGGTGAGTGTTGGGGGCCTGTTGGCCCTTGACCAAGTTTTGGGAGATCCTTGGTC
This sequence comes from Picea glauca, assembly GCA_000966675.3. Taxonomy (NCBI): domain Eukaryota; kingdom Viridiplantae; phylum Streptophyta; class Pinopsida; order Pinales; family Pinaceae; genus Picea; species Picea glauca. The sequence continues at coordinate 35,918 of JZKD02S2208230.1, forward strand.
AATTTCACCTATTTTGGGACTTCGACAGCCTATCAAAGATGGAGCACAAGATGAAGAAGAGATCACGGGATCTTAGCCCCTTTTTGGGTCCTTTTTTGGATTTGGGAATATGTAACGGGAATGGGATGTCGACCCATGGGTTTACCCATGTTTAGGCCTATTTTGTATGTATAAATAGAAGGCTAGGCAATGTAAGAGGTAGTTTAATAGTGTGCAAGTATTGTGCAAGTTGGATAAGTGCTAAGATTGGGATCTGTGTGATCAAGAAGTGTAAGGCTTCGTGCATACTGTGTGAGACTTGCAGAGCCAAGTGCAAGTCATTGTAAGAGAATGTGGAGGGATTTGTGCTATAATTCAAGGAAGAAGGATCCATCAAGTTGAGAAGATCTTTTGTCCTATGCGGAGTAAGGTTTTGAGGCTCTGTGCATGTAACCCATTGAAGAAGATAATAAAGAAGAAGAGTTGGTGGACGTAGCCCTAGGGTGGGGGTGAACCACGTAAATACTTTGTTATTCTGCTCTGTGCGATGTTCTGATGTGTTTATGTGTTATGTGCTAAGAGCTTTGATATAGATAGATAGATATGTTTATGCTTTGTGCTTATGATGAATCTGGATGCTAGATCTGACATCTATGAACTTGCTTAGTGCTTGAATCTTCTAGATCTAATCTAATTCCTTTGCTAAGTGATTATATACCTTAGATCAGGGTGAATGTTGCGATGCTCTGTTTTCTCTACGGAGTATATATTGGTTAGATAATGATGAACTAACAGTTCTAAGTTCTCTATTAAGTGTTATAATCACATATTTGTGTCCCATCTTATGTTGTATACACCTGAGTCATGCAACCACCCCTGCCTCTACCTCGGGTGAGACTTCATCTGCTTCACAGGTGTTTCTGAAAGGGCTGGTAGTTAGGGTTTTATTGGTGCATTGTTGTAGCATTGAACCCTAGGTCTGCCCCTATGCCAACACCAACCCCATCCAATACTTGCTTAGTTAACAATATATTAATGGAAAATTTTCATGATGGATCATTATCCTCCATGAATATGATCTAGTTTCTCTACTCCTAAAATTAAGAAATATCTCATCCTCGCCAAACCCATTATGGATTTTCCCTTGGAAATTAAAGATTCCCCCATCTATGAGGATTTTTGTGATGAACACCTCTTCCTCATCCCCTCCGATGACCCCTAGTACAACGACCTCCTCATCTACCTTTGTACACAAAATTTTGGGTCTCATCTCTCTTGATATGATCATCAATGCATTCGCCATTAGGCCTCCCGATACCTCCTCATCGGAGACATTCTCTATCAATGCGGGGTCGACACCATTATTTGGTGATGTCTTACCATCGACAAAGCCGACAGAGTCTTGAATGATTTCCACAGTGGCGCTTACGATGGTCACCTCTCGAGTATGTCCACCGCCCAAAAAATCATTTGAGTAGGGTATTTTTTGGCCCACTTTGTTTCATGACTACAACCACACTATCAAAAGATGTGAAAAATGCCATATTCATGCAAACAAAGCATGAGCTCCACCATCTCTTCTACACCCAGTCATCACAGATGGCCCCTTCTATAAATGAGGCATAAACTTCATGACTTTCCATCCTCCATACAGTAATGGACATAAGTACATTGTTGTGGAAGTATATTACTTTACCAAATGGGTCAAAGCCATGCCCACATTCAAAAACACCACTGACATAGAAACGCATGTTTTCTTCAACCACATCATCACCCAATTCGGATTCCCACTGCAGTTAGTGTATGATCATGGTAAACACTTTGAGAATGAGATCTTTTCATAACTCTCCTCAAATTTAGGCTTCACCCATGAATTTTCCTCCCCATACTACCCTCAGTCCAATGGGAAAATCGAGTCTGTCAACAAAGTCCTCAAAACCATGCTACAATGTACCATCAACAAACATAAGACCAACTTGTATCATTTTTTGTTTTCTACTTTATGGTCTTATCACACGACAATAAAAAATTCCACCAGTTTTACACCATTCCACCTTGTCCATGGGATCAAATCCACCCTCCCTATCGAGTGAGAAATCCCCACATTATGCACTGCCATTGAGCTATTACCTGACACTGCTCCATTGCAGCAGTGCCTATTGACCTTAGAGTCGCTTGATGAAGATCATCGATCTTCATTACAGCACAATGAGGTAGCTAAAAAATGGTCCAAATCCATCTTCGACTGCCATGTCAACCTTCGCTCATTCAATGAAGGTGATCTTGTGTTAGCTTACGATATCTCCCACGGTAATCTCGACCATGGGAAATTCGAGTCATTATGGCATGGACCCTACATCGTATAACACTGCCTTACTAAAGTATCCTACATCTTGGCCTCTCCAGAAGTCTACCCTCTCAAAGAACTCATCAACAGGTTGTACTTAAATAAGTTTTATGCCTAAGCGTAGCCCCCACCTACCTTAGGTTTCTCTTTGTACACATTTGTATATTTTTTAGTCTTATTTATCACCACCACTCCTCATGTATGATCTATCATCCATGTTATTGATAGATGCATCATCCATCAGCCTACCACATCAGTTATGNCTATTAAGTGTTATAATCACATATTTGTGTCCCATCTTATGTTGTATACACCTGAGTCCTGCAACCACCCCTGCCTCTACCTTGGGTGAGACTTCATCTGCTTCACAGGTGTTTCTGAAAGGGTTGGTAGTTAGGGTTTTATTGGTGCATTGTTGTAGCATTGAACCCTAGGTCTTCCCCTATGCCAACACCAACCCCATGCAATACTTGCTTAGTTAACAATATATTAATGGAAAATTTTCATGATGGATCATTATCCTCCAGGAATATGATCTAGAGTTCTCTACTCCTAAAATTAAGAAATATCTCATCCTCGCCAAACCCATTATGGATTTTCCCTTGGACATTAAAGATTCCCCCATCTATGAGGATTTCTGTGATGAACACCTCTTCCTCATCCCCTCCGATGACCCCTGGTACAACGACCTCCTCATCTACCTTTGTACACAAAATTTTGGGTCTCATCTCTCTTGAGATGATCATCAACGCATTCGCCATTAGGCCTCCCGATACCTCCTCATCGGAGACATTCTCTATCAATGCGGAGTCGACACCATTATTTGGTGATGTCTTACCATCGACAAAGCCGACAGAGTCTTGAATGATTTCCACAGTGGCGCTTACGATGGTCACCTCTCGAGTATGTCCACCGCCCAAAAAATCATTTGAGCAGGGTATTTTTGGCCCACTTTGTTTCATGACTACAACCACACTATCAAAAGATGTAAAAAATTCCATATTCATGCAAACAAAGCATGAGCTCCACCATCTCTTCTACACCTAGTCATCACAGATGGCCCCTTTGATCCGTCAGGATTTTTTGAAATGACTTATGGTTGAGTTTTTAATTGCATGCATTAATTGACCATTGGGAAACTTAACGAAAGAACGAGAAAACAGAATGAATTATACAGCCATTAACATAATTGTAGATCTGAAATGCAATGAAAAACATCAAACCATAATGCACAGGTTGATAACGGAGTTCGGCACAACTTTGCCTACGTCTCCGG
>JZKD02S2208241.1:17636-39518 GCA_000966675.3 Picea glauca
GTTGGGGCATTTACAAACAATAAGTTGTTGACATGTGTATCTATTGGCAATTAAATGTCAATCATCAATACTATAAAGAAAGTTGTTTCGTTGGAAAAGAAGTGAAGAGATTAATGTTATGAACCCAATGCATTTTATACTAACATATTATAAGGAGATTGATAACAAAATTTGCAAAGTCATCTTATTTGGAATTATTGTAGTTGGAGTCCGAGGAATCCTCCCTTGGTCAAGGATAGTCCTCATTACCACAATGTTAAATATGGGGTTTCAATACCCCTTCTTGTTGAGCCTCCTCTTTTACAACATGTCGACAATAAATTTTTATGTTTTCCTTGGCTTGTTGAGAAAAGTTACAGGGTGTCATTTGAATGCTAAGTTGGCAGCACTTGGAGTAAAAAATTAAGGACATTTTTTTTTTCAGATGATCAATATTGTTTCTTAAAATAGATTATTAGTGTGTGATAAATTATAAAATGTTATCTTGGGTTATACTACATATTTCATGAGGAGCCTGACCCACTTCCCAGGACAATATTCGGGGAGAATAAAGATGTCAACTACGTAGTAACTTGGTTTCTTCAATAACTCTAAAATGAAGGTACACTTAACATTCATAATTGATCCGGATTTTATGAGCAGAATGAAATGAATACAGATTATTATCAAAAGATGTTTAACACAGAATAACAGATATACAGTAAAACTGGTTTTTATTCAATAAGGAAATAAATTGAAGCTGTAAAACGCAGCGGAGAACAAGTTTGTTAGAATGGTGGCGGCTTATCTCTAAGAAGAGATGTGATGGTTGCGCTCATTCGCCAGAATATGATTACAATGAGGCTCTGAAGGCCTTTTTACAATAAACAGGAATGTCAAAAACCCTAGACATCCAAAAACCTAACCCTAGGAGATGAAGCGCCAAAAGTCATGTGGGTCTCGTTTGGGTAAGTTAGTACATCAACTTCTTGGGGTCGTAACGTTTGCATACGATTTTCGTTTTAGGCGCATGATAGCTCGTTGGAAAGGTCTATCTAAAGCCTACACATGTTTCTTGTGGCGAGCCCTAAAAATGATGTTTAGGGCCTCAAAACGGCTCTGAAAGTCAGGGATCTGAAAACTAAGAAAAAAACTGTCGAACTGGAAAACTGCCAAAATGAGCCAATTGGAATAGGTGGGAGGCCACCGACATCCATATGGATCAATCCTCCCCCCTTAGGAAGAAATGGTTTCCATTGCGTTGAGTGCCCCTAGTATATGAGGAATTTTTTGTTGAATTTGGCCCCAGGTGAGCCACTTGGGTTGGTGCAGGAGCTGCCCTACTTTGACAACTCGATAAAGCTGGATCCTTTGCTCGTAAGTGCCCTTAACCTGTTTGTCCACAATATGATCATTGGATGCATGTTGTATGCAGTCGGGGTTGAGCTTTGTTGGTGTCAATTGTTCTGCTATCTTGGAGGTGTCCAATAATGGTGGGAAATAAGGTCGAAGGAGATCCATGTTGAACACTGGGTGCAGGCCAAGGAAAGGAGGAATGTCGAGCTCAAAAGAATTATCACCCACGGCCTTGGTGATGGTGTACGACCCATAACGAAGTGGGCAAAACTTCCGATGGGGTCTGGTAAGGCTTTCTTTCTGCAAATGCAACCAAACTTTGTCGCCCACCTGAAACTTATGTGGCACCCGGTGTTGATCATGGCATTGTTTGTATTTGTCATTGGACTTTTGTAGGATATCCTGAACCTATTAGCGGATGTGTTGGATCCGCTCAATGAACCGGGTGGCTTTGTCAACTTCATTTGGAGTAGGAGATGAGTCGGTAGAGGTGACTGCAAGGGGTAGTGCGACATCTATGGGACCCAATGGTTGGAATCCCAACCCCACCTGAAAGGGGTTGTGGCCAGTTGAGTTATGTAGGGCTTAGTTGTAGCTATGTTGGACATAGGGAAGACTCTCATCCCATGTGTGAGGGTGCTTGGAATTATACATGTGCAGGATATGCACGATCATTCGATTTACGACCTCGGTTTGGCCATCTGTCTGGGGGTGGAAGGTTGTGGATTTGTTGAGCTTGGTGTCCAGCGGTGACCAGAGGCTTGACCATAATGTGCTGAGAAATTGACTGTCCTGATCTGAGACAATGGTTTGTGGGATTCCAAAATGTACCCGGACTCATTCAAATAAGAGCTTGGCAGTGGCCTCTGCTGTGATGCTCTCCTTGCAGGCGGCCATAATCACCATCTTAGAAAAGTGATCAACAACCACAAAAACACAGTCATTTCCCTACTTGGTGGATAGGAGGCCCGACATGTAGTCCATGGAGATGGATTCCCATGGCCTGTCGAGAGTAGGCAGAGGGGTGTACAGGCCCTGTTTCTTAGTGGTCGATTTGGCAATAGCGAAGGCAGTGCAGGACCTATACTTGTTGACCTCCTATCAAAGTTTCGGCCAGTAGAAATGTTTCTGCAGCATTGCCATTGTCTTTTCAATGCCAAAGTGTCCTACCACCCGACTGTATTGGGCTTCCTAGATCAACTTCGCTCGCTCGCTTAATGGAACGCAGATATGGCTAAGATGGCACAACAGCCCATCCTGAAGATGGAAATTAGCGACAATTGTGTTTGCGCCCAACATTTGGTAGGTGGTGGCGAAGTCTGGGTTTGTATCATAAAGTTGGGGCCATCCATAGGTCTCATGGTCGCAAGAGTCTAGCGCCGTGGTGAGTGTCACGACTGGTGGTCTGCTGAGGCAATTAGTGACGCAGTTGGTGATTCATGTTTCATACTTGATGTTGAGGTGGAATTGTTGCAAGTATATGGACCACTTCTGATGGCGATCATTCTGCAATTTGCCTTGTGTCTGCATGAACTGCAGTGGCTTATGATCAGTGTGGATGATTGTCTCCTTCCCAAGAATATAATGTCTCCATTGGCGACAGGCTTGCACAATGGAGTACATTTATTTTTCATAAGTAGGGTACTTACGGACAACATCTGATAGTGTCTCACCATGATAGGCCACGAGGTGGTCGTGCTTAGTGAGAACGGCGCCCACAGCATAATCTGAAGCATCGGTCTCAATCTCAAAGGGATGTTGCAAGTCTGGTAGTGAAAGTATTGGGGTTGAGCACAAGTGTTGATTCAAATCAATGAACACTTGTTGTTGGGACTAGCCCCACACAAACTTCACCTTACCACCACCCCTGGTTACTTGGATGAGGACCCATGCAATATGGGAGAATCCCAACACGAAACTGCGGTAGAAATTGGCAAGGCCCAAGAAGCTTCGAAGCTCAATGAGTGTGGTTGGGGTTGGCCAGTCACAAATGACTTGGATCTTGGTTGGATCCACATGTACACCATGTTGATCAATGATGTAGCCCAGGTAATGGACCATGTCCATGTCGAAGGAGCATTTTTCCAAGTTGGTGTATAGCTTGTGCTGCCGCAGGGTGTGCATAACCTACTGAATATGTTGCAAGTGTTCTGCCCAAGTCTTGTTGTAAATGAGAATGTCATCCAGATACACCACTACAAAAGTATTGGTGAATGGTCACAGGATATCATCCATCATCCTCATGAAAGTGGTTGGAGCATTTGTCAAGCCAAAGGGCATGACCAACCATTCGAAAAGACCTTCCTTTGACTCAAAGGCAGTCTTCCATACATCTGTGTGTTCTATCAGAACCTAGTGGTAGCCAAACTTCAGATCAATCTTACTGAAGTAGTTGGCCCTCTTGAGTTGATCAAGGAGGTCGTCAATTCGGGGAATCAGGTACCGGTTTCTGACTGTGATTTTATTCAGGGCATGGTAATCAATGCAGAGTCGCCATGTTCCATCTTTCTTTTGTACCAACATGATTGGGCTCCCATAAGGTGATGAGCTGGGATGGATGTGCCCCTTGTGGAGCAGTTCTTGGATCTGTCGCTTGATCTCCTCATTCTTTAATAGAGAGCGGCGGTAGACTGGCCCATCGAACAATGGTGCATCGGGGGTCAGATCGATGGGGTGTTTCACCTGACAGTGTAGAGGTACCCCAAGTGGTGAGGGGAAGAGATCTGGGTATGGTTCCATGAGCTTATCCACTTGCTTCTGCTTTGTGGAGAGGTCGGTTGCAGAGACCCTGGATGTGGCTGCGATCTTTCGCTCATTCTGAGAGCGAATCATGAAGAAGACAAACTTCCCCGTCTGANTTTATGAGCAGAATGAAATGAATACAGATTATTATCAAAAGATGTTTAACACAGAATAACAGATATACAGTAAAACTGGTTTTTATTCAATAAGGAAATAAATTGAAGCTGTAAAACGCAGCGGAGAACAAGTTTGTTAGAATGGTGGCGGCTTATCTCTAAGAAGAGATGTGATGGTTGCGCTCATTCGCCAGAATATGATTACAATGAGGCTCTGAAGGCCTTTTTACAATAAACAGGAATGTCAAAAACCCTAGACATCCAAAAACCTAACCCTAGGAGATGAAGCGCCAAAAGTCATGTGGGTCTCGTTTGGGTAAGTTAGTACATCAACTTCTTGGGGTCGTAACGTTTGCATACGATTTTCGTTTTAGGCGCATGATAGCTCGTTGGAAAGGTCTATCTAAAGCCTACACATGTTTCTTGTGGCGAGCCCTAAAAATGATGTTTAGGGCCTCAAAACGGCTCTGAAAGTCAGGGATCTGAAAACTAAGAAAAAAACTGTCGAACTGGAAAACTGCCAAAATGAGCCAATTGGAATAGGTGGGAGGCCACCGACATCCATATGGATCAATCCTCCCCCCTTAGGAAGAAATGGTTTCCATTGCGTTGAGTGCCCCTAGTATATGAGGAATTTTTTGTTGAATTTGGCCCCAGGTGAGCCACTTGGGTTGGTGCAGGAGCTGCCCTACTTTGACAACTCGATAAAGCTGGATCCTTTGCTCGTAAGTGCCCTTAACCTGTTTGTCCACAATATGATCATTGGATGCATGTTGTATGCAGTCGGGGTTGAGCTTTGTTGGTGTCAATTGTTCTGCTATCTTGGAGGTGTCCAATAATGGTGGGAAATAAGGTCGAAGGAGATCCATGTTGAACACTGGGTGCAGGCCAAGGAAAGGAGGAATGTCGAGCTCAAAAGAATTATCACCCACGGCCTTGGTGATGGTGTACGACCCATAACGAAGTGGGCAAAACTTCCGATGGGGTCTGGTAAGGCTTTCTTTCTGCAAATGCAACCAAACTTTGTCGCCCACCTGAAACTTATGTGGCACCCGGTGTTGATCATGGCATTGTTTGTATTTGTCATTGGACTTTTGTAGGATATCCTGAACCTATTAGCGGATGTGTTGGATCCGCTCAATGAACCGGGTGGCTTTGTCAACTTCATTTGGAGTAGGAGATGAGTCGGTAGAGGTGACTGCAAGGGGTAGTGCGACATCTATGGGACCCAATGGTTGGAATCCCAACCCCACCTGAAAGGGGTTGTGGCCAGTTGAGTTATGTAGGGCTTAGTTGTAGCTATGTTGGACATAGGGAAGACTCTCATCCCATGTGTGAGGGTGCTTGGAATTATACATGTGCAGGATATGCACGATCATTCGATTTACGACCTCGGTTTGGCCATCTGTCTGGGGGTGGAAGGTTGTGGATTTGTTGAGCTTGGTGTCCAGCGGTGACCAGAGGCTTGACCATAATGTGCTGAGAAATTGACTGTCCTGATCTGAGACAATGGTTTGTGGGATTCCAAAATGTACCCGGACTCATTCAAATAAGAGCTTGGCAGTGGCCTCTGCTGTGATGCTCTCCTTGCAGGCGGCCATAATCACCATCTTAGAAAAGTGATCAACAACCACAAAAACACAGTCATTTCCCTACTTGGTGGATAGGAGGCCCGACATGTAGTCCATGGAGATGGATTCCCATGGCCTGTCGAGAGTAGGCAGAGGGGTGTACAGGCCCTGTTTCTTAGTGGTCGATTTGGCAATAGCGAAGGCAGTGCAGGACCTATACTTGTTGACCTCCTATCAAAGTTTCGGCCAGTAGAAATGTTTCTGCAGCATTGCCATTGTCTTTTCAATGCCAAAGTGTCCTACCACCCGACTGTATTGGGCTTCCTAGATCAACTTCGCTCGCTCGCTTAATGGAACGCAGATATGGCTAAGATGGCACAACAGCCCATCCTGAAGATGGAAATTAGCGACAATTGTGTTTGCGCCCAACATTTGGTAGGTGGTGGCGAAGTCTGGGTTTGTATCATAAAGTTGGGGCCATCCATAGGTCTCATGGTCGCAAGAGTCTAGCGCCGTGGTGAGTGTCACGACTGGTGGTCTGCTGAGGCAATTAGTGACGCAGTTGGTGATTCATGTTTCATACTTGATGTTGAGGTGGAATTGTTGCAAGTATATGGACCACTTCTGATGGCGATCATTCTGCAATTTGCCTTGTGTCTGCATGAACTGCAGTGGCTTATGATCAGTGTGGATGATTGTCTCCTTCCCAAGAATATAATGTCTCCATTGGCGACAGGCTTGCACAATGGAGTACATTTATTTTTCATAAGTAGGGTACTTACGGACAACATCTGATAGTGTCTCACCATGATAGGCCACGAGGTGGTCGTGCTTAGTGAGAACGGCGCCCACAGCATAATCTGAAGCATCGGTCTCAATCTCAAAGGGATGTTGCAAGTCTGGTAGTGAAAGTATTGGGGTTGAGCACAAGTGTTGATTCAAATCAATGAACACTTGTTGTTGGGACTAGCCCCACACAAACTTCACCTTACCACCACCCCTGGTTACTTGGATGAGGACCCATGCAATATGGGAGAATCCCAACACGAAACTGCGGTAGAAATTGGCAAGGCCCAAGAAGCTTCGAAGCTCAATGAGTGTGGTTGGGGTTGGCCAGTCACAAATGACTTGGATCTTGGTTGGATCCACATGTACACCATGTTGATCAATGATGTAGCCCAGGTAATGGACCATGTCCATGTCGAAGGAGCATTTTTCCAAGTTGGTGTATAGCTTGTGCTGCCGCAGGGTGTGCATAACCTACTGAATATGTTGCAAGTGTTCTGCCCAAGTCTTGTTGTAAATGAGAATGTCATCCAGATACACCACTACAAAAGTATTGGTGAATGGTCACAGGATATCATCCATCATCCTCATGAAAGTGGTTAGAGCATTTGTCAAGCCAAAGGGCATGACCAACCATTCGAAAAGACCTTCCTTTGACTTGAAGGCAGTCTTTCATACATCTGTGTGTTCTATCAGGACCTAGTGGTAGCCAAACTTCATATCAATCTTACTGAAGTATTTGTCCCTCGTGAGCTTATCAAGGAGGTCGTCAATTCGGGGAATCAGGTACTGGTTTCTGACTGTGATTTTATTCGGGGCATGGTAATCAATGCAGAGTCGCCATGTTCCATCTTTATTTTGTACCAGCATGATTGGGCTTCCACAAGGTGATGAGCTGGGATGGATGTGCCCCTTATGGAGCAGTTCTTGGATCTGTCGCTTAATCTCCTCATTCTTTAACAGAGAGCGGCGGTAGACTGGCCCATCGGGCAGTGGTGTGTTGGGGGGCAGAGCGATGGGGCGTTTCACCTGACAGTGCAGAGGTACCCCGGTTGGTGAGGAGAAGATATATGAGTATGCTTCCATGACCTTATCCACTTGCTTCTGCTTTGTGGAGAGGTCGGTTGCAGATACCCTGGATGTGTTTGCGATCTTTCGCTCATTCTGAGAGCAAATCATGAAGAAGACAAACTTCCCCATCTGAGAGATGACCTTCCTGCATTGCTTGGCATAGATCAAGGAAATAACACTAGGTGGGACTGCCTCTGGTATCCTGTACAATTTCTTGTTCAAAGTAATAATAACACTGCGAGGCCTATACTCATATACAACATGGCGTTTCCATAAATATGGTTGGCCCAAAAGAACATTACAAACTTCAAGAGGGGCAACATCACACAATACCTCATCTTTGAAGGGCTTGATGTCGTATGATAGGTGACATTGTTGGCTTACGTGGATGTCGCTTCCTTGGTGGAGCCATCTGATGGTGTAGGGTTACGGGTGTGGCATTGTCAGCAGAGCGAGTCGCTTGACAACCTCTGCTGAGATGAGGTTTTTCTGGCTACCACTATCAATGATGAAGTCCAGTGACGTACCCTTCACCCACATCTGTGAATGAAAAAGGCATTCGCCTTCCTCTAGCTCATCTGGTTCACCGGGCTAGAGCTTGGTGGTAGCAACGGTAGCACTGGGTTCTGCATCAATGATTTGTCCCCCCCTTTCTGATTCTGAATCAGAGTTGGAACCCGCATCTAATTCATAAGCTTTCACCTTAGCCACCAGCGACTGCTTTGAGCGACAATCAGCAGTGTTATGCCAGGGGTTCTTATGGAAGTCGCACCACTTCCCAGTATCTTTCTTTGTCTTTCCGGTGTCCTTCTTTGCTTGCGGCCTGGACTGGTTGTCCTGAGGCAGTCTGTCTTTTCTCTATCCTTTGTTCTATGGGTTAGAGCCGCCCTTTCCTGGATTTTGCTCGGAGGGGTTCTCAGGCCCAAATTGTTGCGTCTTTTGTTTGAGCTTCTACTCGATTTTGATGACATATCGGTAGGCTGCGCCTAAGGATGAGATGTCCAGAAACTCCATTTCATCCTGGATGTATCTATGCAGACCGCCGCGATACTTGCGCACCAGATGTCGCTCAAAATATTTGATACCCAACTTGGTGCGCAAGGTATGGAAGATATTTGTGAACTCGAGCACTGCTTGGTCTCTTTCCTGCCGCAGTGTGGTCCATTTTGTATACAGGTCATCATAACTTCCAACGGGGTAGTATTGTTCCTTAATAGCATCCCTGAAGGACTCTCAAGTGACTGCGACTATAAATAATGAGGATTCCTCGGTTTCCTTCTTCTCACAAAAAGTTTCCCACCAATCTTTGACATGGGGAACGACTTTGAGGAGCACAAAAGTAACCTTTTCTCTATACGAGAAGTTATGGACAGAGAAATACCCTTCTAGCAGATTCAACCATTTGTCTACAACATCTGCGTCTATATGACCTTCAAATATAGGAATATCAAAGTTGATATGGACCTTGAAGGGGGCATCACTTCCGTTTGAGGAAGATGCGTCGCTTGTTGGTATCCGCCGAAGGATTTGCGCAAAACTATCCATCATCTCATTCCTTTGTTGCATGAGGGCTTCCTCGAACAACATTTTGAAGGGATCTCTTATCCCATCGTCTTTCTTTTCTCCCGCCATGAGAGGTCGCTTGGGCGTGCGAGAGCTTTTATCCTCAAGAGAAACAAGCTCGAGACCCAATTCTTTGTACCCTGACCTCGTTGGGGGCATGCATTAAGAACGACAAGGAGTAGACCACTCGAATACCACTGATCCGGATTTTATGAGCAGAACGAAATGAATACAGATTATTATCAAAATATGCTTAACACAAAATAACAGATATACAGTAAAACTGGTTTCTATTCAATAAGGAAATAAGTTGAAACTATAAAATGCAGCGAAGAACAAGCTTTCTAGAATGGTGGCAGCTTATCTTTGAAAATAAATGTGACGGTTGCGCTCATTCACTAGAAGATGATTATAATGAGGCTCTCAAGGCCTTTTTATAATAAACAAGAATGTCAAAAACCCTAGACATCCAAAAACCTAACCCTAGGAGATGAAGCGCCAAAAGTCACGTGGGCCCTGTTTGGGTAAGTTAGTACATCAACTTCCCGGGGTCGTAACTTTTGCATACGATCTCCGATTTAGGCGCACGATAGCTTGTTGGAAAGGTTTATATGAGGACTACACATGGTTCATGTGGATATCCCCACACATCTTAATTGTGGCGAGCCCTAAAAACGTTGTTTAGGGCCTCAAAACGACCCCAAAAGTCAGGGACCCGAAAACTAGGAAAAAAACTGTCAAACTAGAAAACTGCCAAAATGAGCCAGTTGGAATAGGTAGGAGGCCACCGAAATCCATATGGATCAATAATATTAAAAAAAATCGTATATAACTTCATGCTTGCAATACTTCGTTGGATTTATTGATGCTTGTTATCGCATATATTGTAGCTTGGGCAAAGCCCAACCTAAACCACAAAGGTGTGACAACTATGGGAATATTTACCCATTGTCACCTTAGATAAACACTCCCCTCAATTTAGTGGTGACAAAATCACCACAAGCGGGGAATCTCAGGTGACCCTGGGGGGATTGAGATGAAAAGTGATAAGATATGAGAGGTGCCCCTACAGGTCAAGGTCAAGTGTGGAGATGAAGCTTGGAAAAGAGTCTTGTGAGAAGGGAAATGGTTGCCAAATATGATGTACCTACAAAACAATGTTAGCCATGCCCAGAACAAGACAATATATAGTAATAGATGCTTCAAAACCAAGGGGGATGCAACAAGTAATCTGTCCCAAATTGCCGCAGTATGGAAATATATATATCAACAATAAATGATAGTAATAGTTGCAAATTTAACCATCCAAAATCAAGTACAAGATGTTGGAAACAAAGCTAGCAATGACTAGTTAAACTTTCAATGATTAAAGCAAGATTTTGACGATGATTAGAGGGTTGTTATGTAGATTTATCAACAAGTTATGTAATAGCCTCATGGCTGTAGCAATCAATTGCTACAACAACATATTCTAGCCACCAAAATCAACAAATAATCCACCCAAAAGATAACTAATGACTAGTATACTAATTATGGTAGCTTGTAAGTAGATTTCAGTGGTAGAATAGTAAGTAAACTATGAGATTTAGATGAGTTTGTTGCAACCCTATTGGATGTAGCATAAATTTATAGCAGCAATAAGAATTACTTGGCCAATCAAGATGCATCTAGGGCACAAGAAAGTCGATAGCATCTAGAAATAGATCCAACTTAAACAATTGCAATATCTCGAAAAATCATGTATACCAATGCATGAATATACAATCTCCAATGCAAGTAGATTAGTGCCTTATCAATTTGGGTTAATGGATTCTGTTGTGTATAAGATATTGATTGTTACTTCTCTAGGGGTGTATGCCTTTTTACTCCCTAGAGCAAACAAAACCTAGCAAGGTAAATCTACAAGGGTGTAAGCCCTTTTATTCCTTGCAACAACCTTTGCAAAATAGCTCTTTCAATAAAAAATAAAGATAGATCTTGGTGGAGGGTGTATTCCCTTATACTCCTTCAAAAATTTAGACAATTAACCTTGAAACAAGAAGAAACAACATAATATGTAGAAAATTCCTTACCAATTTCAAGAGATAACATGAAAAACCCTTTTTACCAAGAATATTCCATCACATTTGCAAAGAGACAAGCATCTAGATATAGTGCTTTAGCCTTCCTTCCAATAAACAAGTAAATGTCATCCACAAAGCATCAAGAGAGAGAGAGAGAGTGATTTTCCTAAGTAGGTTGAAAATTTTAGCCAATAAAGTATGTAATTCTCAAACACATGATGATAAAATGGCATTGAGGCGACCTCTATTTATATGAGGTCAACTGAAACCAATTTGTCCACTTTTAAAAGGTCAACAACAAATTAGAGAGGTCGACCTCCTCTGTTTTCCCTTTACAACTTAAATTTACAAAATACATAAATTAATTCCCCTTTTAGGGGTGACATCATGCCCTAAAGGGCGACGTTAGGCTTCCAAGAGAGACATTGAGCCTCTTGATGAAGATCGTTGGGCCTCCAAAGGCCATGTGACTTTCCACCAAGTTCTCTAGTGCATGCCATGTGTCTCCCTCTCCATCAAACCATGTCACATCACCATCAACCATGAGAACCCCATCAAAAACCCTCGCCTCCATGTGACGTCTAGGGCATAGAAGATGACGTTTTAGGCCTTCCAAGGCCAACGTTGAGGTGCAAGGGGCCACAAAGTGATCATCTCATGGTGTCCAAGTGCCTCCAAAGGAAAAGTTCTTCTTCCCAAGTGTCCAATGAGAGGGGGCACATCATCCAACCTGTGGGATTCATGCCTCGATGAAGGTCCAAGCAATCTTGTGCCTCCACGAACAAGATTTCACTTGGCAAGGCCCTGGAAGGACAAACAAGTATGCCCTCCAAGGGTCCACAAGTCACAAGTATCATGACAAGTAAGCCATATTTAATAAAAGAACCACCCAAACATGTGTATCAAATCCCCCCTTTTCAAAATAAACAAATGCTCAAAGACCTTATGTAACTTGCCAAATTTAAGTATGGGAGGGTTGTCATGGTGCCCTATTGGGTAGATCATTCCCCAAGTCAAGGAGTGTTTCCTAGGAGGACCCTCTCTAAGTCATGTAAAAGACTATGAGGTGGGTGGGGTAGTAACTTTTGGGGGTGGGGTTTCTGACATACAAGGGCTCATTTTGTCTCATTTATGGGTGCCTTTGTAGAGGGTGTGTTGCATCCTCGTTTTCAAAGCAACTTTTCTCCAAGCTATTTTATTTGCCATTAATTGATTAAAGTTCGAACATTGGGTACTATATGAAATAGAAAGTAAAGAGGACAACAATGCCACTTGAAGCTAAGATCACATTGAGTGCCATGTGCAAGGAAAGTAAAAGACACTGCAAATGCATTCCCTAAACAAACGAGACATTTATTTATGTGTTTAATTTTACATGTCCTTGAATTTCGTGGAGAAGCATTCCATTGCTTTCATGACCTTAGGGCGAGCATCTGGAGGATAATTCATTGGCTCTTATCTTTTTCCACCTACAAGCCTCTGGACCTTTAGGCCCTTCTTCCCATGAAATCAGGTACAATCCCTTCTTGGGTCAATATGCCTTAAAACCCAAAAGATGAGGAAACGAAAGGGAAGAAGTATGGAAAGTGATAAGTATGTGCGGGAACGGTGTGATGACCCTTCAAGGATACCCCCTAGTAGCAACCATTTTCCCGAGGGTGACCCACTTACTAGGACAACATGTCAACCACCAAGGTGAAATGAGGCAAAAGGCATAATTTCCAAGCAAATGTTTTGAAAATCAAGAAAGGATTCTTTGCAACATGTTCAAATGCTTCATTTATTAAGATGACACTTACCACAACACCATACTTGTTACTTCATGAAGCAAGACTTGTTTTCCTTTGTAGACCAAACTGGTGCAGTGGACGTTGTTGTTGTCGATTGGTGGTGATGTGTGGTAAGAGGAGGGACTATGTATACTCATCTGGCTCTCAACACTCCATGTCTGCAACTTGCGGGCCTTGAGCCATCATCTCCTTAGTTATCCATAGGTATGGGGGTATAACAATGCTGATATAAGATTAATGGAAGCATAAATTCAATTATATGAAGGGGTTAAGATTGAGCATCTTACATATATGGATTCATGGAAGATCAATGAGATTTACATTTTATTAGGGATACAATTAACTACTTATAATATTTACAAGAAGCAACAATTTTTATGTGGAAAAAGAAATGATCATGTAATGCTCTTTATTTATGATTTATCCTGGTCATTTGAAGTGATGCACTATGCGCCCTTTTGACTTATAGTTATTATTTACATAATGTTTATAATTGTCCCAAATTTTGCCACTGCATTGGCATATCCTGTGATTGAAATTGTGTATCATGTTAATACTGTGTTTCAAATTTTTTGTATGGTGTGCGTGTTGTGAATAATTCTACTCATATAACAATTGAGAAAGATAGGTGGTTTACAAGGCATTGCCCATTCCAATATATTTTTCAAATAATCATTAGAACTTAGATTTAGAGTGTAAGTCCCCGAGTTGATGTGATACCATCATCCCTCACTCTAATAATAACATCATGTTTTCATGACACGTCTTACAAGTCGTACTTAACTTATAATGGCTATGTATGCATGCACATAATAACTACAAATATTTACCTTATACTTGGGGATTCATTACACATTCATACTACCTTAATAATTTCAATACCAAAATAATATTCTCCCCCTAATAAAATGTGTTCCACATCCATACTCTCCTCCTAATAATCTATATTTTGCATCAATAATCTCCTCATAATATTCTACTCATGTGTTTGGAATGTGGTGATTATGCTTGTTGTCTTGGTCTTCCTTTCCCTCTTTGTACCATGTATATGTACATGTGTGAGAATATAACATAAATAATAACAGTGAGGTACACCTATCTTGTGGCATCTTGGAATAACTTCTAAAACTATAAAATTGTCTTCCTTTATTTTCTCTTACTTTTCTTTATGCCTATAGCATACGACATAGATGTCATGATTTTGAGATTTTTCCTTGCTAACTTTCTCCAATTGTGGCTTCTTGTTATATATCTAAATGTATTACAAATTATTGTTGGAGTGGCATATCCCTCCATATGGTGGGATTATGTTTCATGTCAATACTTACTCTAGTATGTTACATTCCATCCTAATAAAATAGAAGGGTCGTGAATAAGTGAACATGTGCCTCTTCTCTACAATGAGAATAGATTTCAAAAGTATTATAATAAAACATTAGACACAAAATAAGAAAGAAGATGGATATCTGGTATCTTTGGGTGAATAGGTGAGCAGTTGAAATAAACAAGTGTTATGTGGGCCTAAGGTTCCTTAATGGATAGGTGTGAGGAACTCCTAGACTATTCTGAAGACACCATGGAGGAGGGTTCCATCTTTATCAATAATCTCCTTGGGAAGCAACGAATAGATCATGAGTTAGACCACAAGCAAGACGTCGATGTCTTGGTAGGGGGATCGAATATGGAGGTAGGTATAGGTAATAAAAAAGCATTTAGTAGATTAGATAGGTTCGATCTAAATATCCTTAATTCTTCGTCTAGTCGACTGCAAGAACTACCAAGACATGGGAATGATCTTAATGCATCCAAAAGTGTGTATTCAACCTAGTTGTTCCCATTGCAAAGATCCAGGGAAATCAACGGAGAGAGAAGGATATTGCAACATGAAGATGCTATGTTTCTGGTCTTTTTTAGCCACTTTTATAGAACAAGGGAAGGCATCCATAACTCCAACATTCTTCTTCTTGGTGTTCTAGAAGATAAATACTTGTAACCCTTGTAAAATACTATTGGTAAGGAAACTGCTGAGGAAAATACTTGTAACCCTATTAATCCAAAGGGGAATGAAATTAGGGCGAAGAGAAAGGAATCATTTCCTCCAATCCAGGTCTCAAGAGGTAAGAAGTATGTCAAGCTAAAATCAAGGATTAACCTTGTTATTGGTGAAGACATAACAATGAACAAAGCCAAGGGGTTGGTGAGTAGAGCCCTCATGGAACATTTGTATGGTCAAGTCATTTCAAAAGCTAATCTCAGGGATTAAATGAAGTAAGCATGGGAACCTTAGCTTGGATACACCCTAAAATATCATATATTGGTGAGAGGGTGGATGACATTTATATTCCACACAAATGAAGATGCATATGGGATTTTAGGTAGATATTTGTGGTGGAATAATTTTCTCCTATCACTTTGAAGGTGGAGCCATGCTTTGATCTAAGGATAGACAAATCCTTTGTGTAGCCCATGTGGATTAAGCTACCTAGCTTACCCTCAAAGTTTTTTCCCATGGATATTTTTAAGAAAATAAGAAATTTAATCAACTCTTTTGGGAAGTTGATGAAAGCTACAAGCACTCTAGCCATCATACAACAACATGCATCCTTGTGGAGGTCGACCTGCAAGATGGATTGGTAAATGAGATATCTCTAGAGGTAACAAGGAAAAGCTATTGTCAGACAATCAACTATGACATAGTTCCCTTTCACTTTGTGCAATGCTACTCCTTTGGTCATGTAGTAAGTGATTGTAAGCTTAAATTGACGAGGAAAATCTAGAAAAGGAAGAAAATGATCCAGTCTCTCTGGTGCAAGGGAACCCCTTGTCATCTATAAAGGATAAGGACCAAAGTCTTATTAACCCTAATCAAAACAATGGAAAATGGTTGGCAAGCACACAAGCATCTTAAGGCCAAGAAGTCATAGTCCCTATCCAGTCTCAAGATCCTATTCCAAAAGCAAAGGACATGCAAACTCTAATGACACCTCAAACTTCTACCAATTGAGTGAGTCAATTTCATCTCCACTAGTTCTAATGCATTCACAGAAAAGTGTCAAAATCTAGACATTAGAAAATGGAATGAATTGGAATCTCCTAATGTACCCATGTATGGGGGATGCACAATTCTAGACCCTAGGTTGGAAGGAAGCAATATTATAGAAACAATCTTGGAAGCCCCACAAAGGGGGTTATGGGGATTCTAACGACACTCGAACTCTCTTGAATAATAATGAGAAAAAAGTAGAGGTAATGGAAACAACCTATTTTATCAAAAGAGAGGCTTCCTCTCTATCAACCAACCTAGATACTCTCTCCAATCAAGAGAACCACCTATTATTTTTTTATAAGAGGGAATAGGGGGAGGTTTAGGGTAGGATGGGCATAAGGATCCCCTCGTTGCTCCTGGAGGTAGGAAATCCCACATCTCAATTGCTCAAAACAAATATAAGAAATAAATTCAATAGGGGAAACATAAGTCTTTATGTAGGGCCCTTAAAGCAAGTTGATCCCTTGACAAAACTTGCCCATGATAATTATGTTATTCAATATCATGGACCTAGGCATCCCATCTAAAAAATGAACCCTCAAATGGTTGTTGGACCCTTATTCGAGCAACTATAGAGGATGGGGCAAAGTTATAGGGAGAATTGCAGAAATTCTTGAAGGATTGGGAATTCTTATGGGTTGATTATGAGGGTAGATCAAGGGGGTTAGCAACTAGTTGGAAAAAGGAGTCTTTCAAATAATTTAACTTAAAAAATGTTGACTCAGGTATCAGAGCAGAGCTATACTCTTTAGATATGGGGGAATCTTTCTATATCATTGATATCTATGGGCCCTATGGGAATAGGGAAGAATTATGGGAAAGATTGTTTGCTTGAGAACAATTCAAGGAAAATAATATAATGTCAAGGGGGATCTTAACTTCACAATTGGGAGGGTGGAGATATGGGTTATCTCTACCAAAACAAACTCACTAGTTGATTTCTTTGTGAACGAAATAGAGGAAGTTGGGATAGTAGATATGAAACTTCTAAGTTAGGTCCTACTTGGAGTAACTATATGACCAGTGAGGTAAGGGTGGCTAAGAGGCTAGATAGAGTTTTTTTGATCTCACATTCCCTTATATAAAATAAAGTCAGAATAATAACATGGGTGGAAATAGGTGTTGAGTTTGACCACCACCTAGTACTTCTCCAGTTAGCAAAGGGGATGAGAAAACCTTTAAGCCCTTTTAAATTCAACTATAACTAGCTACTGGAGGAAGACTTCATTGATCTAGTAAAATATGCATGAAAGAACCACGATTTCAATTCAAGAAAATTGGCCAACATCCAATTAGCATCCAATCTTAAAGAAGTGTAGAAGGTTGTATCATCTTAGGCCTATGCTGAGAGAATACAATATGATCAAGAACTAGCAGCGGTAGGACCTAGCATTGCAAACATAGACAAAGAAGAATATGTAGGATGTAAAGATGAAGAAAAAAAGGCAAACCTAAAATCTCTAGAGCAAAGAAGGAGACTTTTGGCAAAAAAAGAAGCTACGTGGAGACTAAAAAGCTTAATAGCATGGTTAGCCTAGGGGGACGAGAAAACAATTTTGTTTCATAAATATGCTAACCATAGGTAAAACATCAACATAATTTGGGAGATGGCAAGAGAAGATGGGACAAATGATGCCACCTTTAAATATATTGATCATCTTGGAGTAACTCATTTTGAGGACATTTATAAGGAAGGTGATAAAACAAACATACCAAAAGTTGTCAAGATGACCTCCTTCTTTCCTAGATTTATGGAAGACGAAGATATTGAGAATCTAATGGATCCAATAACAAAAGAAGAATTAAAAAAAAAAAATGCACAGCTTCCAAAAGGACAAAGGACCTGGCTTGGATGGATAAATATTTGAATTCTTTCTAGGATTCTCAATGAACTTCTCGAAGAGGATATATTAAAGATTGTTGAAGAATATCAAAACACAAGAAGGGTCATGGGTGATTTCAAATTCACCTTCTTGGTTCTAATTCCAAAGAAGTACAAATCAAAATACTTTGATGATTTAAAGGCTATGTATTTGTATAATTACATCTATAAGGTCATAGCTAAAGTCACAACTTGAAGGGTAAAAAGCTTCCTAGTTGAATCCATATCCTCATAAGAATTTGGGTTCCTTCTAGGGAAACAAACTCATGATGCAATGGGAGCTACACCAGAAAGAATGCCCTCCATCAAAATTATGAATCCACCAACCATGGTGTTGAAACTAGACCTCCCCGAGGCATATGTTGGAGCAAACTCGCTCTATATAAGGTTAATGCTTATCCATATTGGGTTCATTGTACATTTGGTCAATTGGATCATGAGTTGTCTCTCTTCGGTTTCCTTTTCCATATTGATAAAAATGTTCAACCTCCACCTTGTTCAAACCATCCAAAGGCCTCAAGCAAGGATGCCCTCTAGCACCACTGCTCTTCCCGAACGTAGTTGAAGGTCTCAACAAATCTATATTAGAGGAAAAAAGGATAAGTGATCTAAAAGGCATAAAAATTGGAAGATCCCTCTTTCTAACCCATTTACCTTTTGTTGATGATGTATTTCTTTTTTTTGTGGGTCAAGTAGAGGTGTTAATAAACTAAAATAAATTATATATCTATATTGTACAACTACAAGTATGATGTTCAATATGCAAAATTCTTCCATTTGTTTTAATAGGTTAGAGGACAATAAGATCAAACCATCATCTAACTATTTCCTTTCAACTGTATTGATCTTCAAGAAGGATTTAAATATCCAAGGTTTTTTTTATAAAACCAAGTGATTATGGTGTGAATGATTGAAGACGAATAATAGCAAAGGTGGAAATAAGAATAAAACATTATAGCAATATGTGGCTATCTATAGGAGGAAAGATTGTTGCTTGTCGAATCTATGCTAGAAGTTATCCTTGTTTATTGGCACACCCTAGCTTATATCCCAAAGGGTATTTTAGAGAAAAAAAAAGTTACAGATTCCTATGCTCTAGGAACAAGGAGAAGGAAGGAATTCCTTTGGTAAAATGGCAAGCAATTACCAAGCCAAATGAAATGGGTGGATGGGGCCTAAAAAACATCTACTATTTTGGGAAATCTCTAGTAGTCAAGAGTGTATGGAGACTTATTTTCAAAGATGGTCTTTGGAATTGGATTCTCATTGAAAAATATGTTGAACCTAAGTTAGTATAAGAATGGATTAGAAGCCCAACCAAGCCCATTAACAATGTGTCCATGATATGGAAAGCAATGGTATTAACATTCCATTTGATAGGAAATTGTCTAGCATAGAGAGTCGCAAATGGGGAAAAGGTTAGGATTGGGATTGACGCTTGTGGAGGTAATTGCAAGTTGTCGGAAGAAGTGATAAACTCTCTTCATAGAGAAGGTACCTATACTCTAGGACAAGAAACTTCTCCAAAGACTTCTACTATATCGCAACAAGACTGGAAGAGAGTTGAGCAGATAGGTTTACAAGGCCATGACAGGGACCAATGGGAAGCATGTATAATTAAGTTAATTTTGAGCCTTGTTTGCATCAAAGACTCCAAAGATTCTCTTATTTAGTCTAAAAACCCATGCATGGAAATATACATTCCAAAGTTAGGCTTCAAAGTAATGTATACTCTAGATAGTCTAGAAGACAATCAATGGTGGTGGAAAGTCCATTTGGAAAATCAAATCCCCTTCAAAGGCTAGGATTTTCATGTGGCTAACAATTAGAAACAAATACTTAACATGGGAAGTGCTTCATAGAAGGAACAAATCAAGGCCAAGAAGATGTATCTTATGCAAAGGGAAATAAGAAAATATAGGTCACTTATTAATTTTATGTCCCTATTCAAGGGAACTCTAGTTTTAAATGGACTCTATGACATGAATAAAGGACTATTAGCAAGGAGATTCAATGACATAATGCCTTAGAAAGTAGTTGCAAAAGATAGAACTCAAATAATTCAAAGGCTTTCCATTAATAGTCTCATGGGACATATGGCTAACCAAGAATGCCAATGCTTCGAGGATATGCAAATTCCTCATTTTCAATGTGAATTCTAAGCAAAAAATAAATAAGTTAAAGTTTCAAATGTGTTTCAACATCCATTACATAAAGACAACTAAGGCATGCTCCTATTGAGAAATTTGGAGCATGGGTGTACTTTGATGGAGCTAGTCGAGGTACCCCCCCCCAAAAAAAAATGGAGTTGGATGAGTTATCTTCTTAAATTATTATCATTGTAGTAAATTTAAATTTGGATTAGGGGAGTGATCAAACAACTTTGCAAAGATTCTTTTCCTAAAACTTCTTTTAAAACTAGCAACTTAAAATGGTATCTCAAAATTCAAGTTTTTGGTGATTCAATGATTGCGATCAACTAGATGACTCGCAAAAGAAGAATGGAAAATCTAGTATTTATTCAAATATTTGAAGAAACCATCCTTAACTATTTTTAACACAACACACTTTGTCCATGTCTATAGAGAATTTAATGGAGAATCAAATGCTTTATTGAAGGAAGGCTTACAATTTGTTGATGGTTTAAGGCTATGGAGGGAAATCAAGTATGATATACTTCAATTCTCTTGACATACCAACTTCTAAAGGTGACTAATATGATTCTAATGGTGATTTTTAAGCTTTTAGAGAAGATTTAGTGTAACATACTTCCTTTACTTTAATAAAATGTACAATCAAGATCGTGATGTTGTTTCATGGAATTAGATTTTGAAATCATAATATCAAACAATATACACCATACTGTTTTGCATGTTCAAAGTTATTTCCACATCTATCTTTTTTTATCAAAATCCTCATCAAAATGCATGGCATTTTCCTCTTTCCTATACACGAAATATGAATTACACAGCAAGATTTGAACTCATTTGACAACAGTTGAAAGTATGATCTTTAATATTGTGATGTGGGTGCATCGTAGATATAAAACAAAAGTAACTTCTCCAATTTCAAAACATTCCCTAAACCCAAAGTTTGAACCACAGTGCTATGTAAGTTTAGGGATCAAATTCATAGTGAAAACAATCATTCTCATGACATATGAAAGTGATGCCCATAACATGAATAATAATTGCATGCTCAAAATTGATGGTGAAACCCCTTTTTTATGCAACTGCCAATCAATTCATAGTCAAGTGATATGCCAATTTTCATATTAGACTATAGCTTACAGTTCCAAATATTAACTAAGTTAATGTCTCATTCATGTCTTCTTATATGAAGGTTTGATAGGTAAGACACCAAACTCCAAAAACATAATGTTATTGCTAGCAAATAGTTGGATAAGTAAGACCATGAATTTTTAGGCTTGAAACTCGAATGAAAATAGGTTAAGAGGTTGTCAAGTGACAAGTCAATCCTAAAGAAACCAAGTGAATCAAGACACCAAACATTGGATAATGATGGAAACACTCCACTATCTCTAAACCTTTCTCAAATAGAAAGAATGTTCTCTCATTTCAGTGGCACTTATCTAACTTAGAATCAAAGATAAAACATGTTGTTTGTATATGAAATTCCTTAGAAAATACCAAAATTATGCCAAAAGAAGACAACCATTAGAGATTGAATGACTAGAGAATTGTTTTGCTAACGAAGAGCAAAATAGATGTTAACAATGAGAGAGTGGACACTATAATAAATGTTTCGGCCTTTACAATCCAAACAAGGGCATTGTTGAGGATACATTGGGTTATGAAATAGTGCAAAGTTTCAAATTTCAATAAGTATTGTAGCCGAGAATGTATACAAAACTAGGTTAAGCATACAAATCTATGCCCATAGTTTATTGAGGAGAT
>JZKD02S2208263.1:0-19652 GCA_000966675.3 Picea glauca
TAAATAACAGTCCCATAAAATGAACACTAACTAAAATTTATCAGAATTTTTCATTTTAAAGGGTGAACAGACTAGTTGTAGGTTATGGCCTTGGTTTAGGTTGGAGAGTTAATTTTTCCAAGGCCAGAAAACAAACGTAGGAGTCTGAGCTAGGGATAGTTAAAATCCAATTGTCATACAAGTATAGGTGAGAATATCCTCTAACATAAGAGTTAAACACGAGGTCGCATGAAGGAGAGTCGATGAGATAACCCCTTTGAAGCTTAACCGAGCATAGCGAAGATATCATATACTAATTTGGCATCACTAATTTGGCATTAGTCCTCTGTGTCACATACTAATTTGGCATCAGTCCTCAGTGAATTTTGAACCTGGTTGAGGTTTTCCTGAAGTGATGTTGGCCCTCTCGGTGTAAGTCCTCTGGAAGATTTTGACCTAGTTTGATATTTTATGAAGTGACACTAGCCCTTTTGTAGAGAGTCCTCTAGAGTTTCGGGCTTAGTTACCCTTCCCATACGTTCTATCCCGATTATCCACTGTACTCCTCAGAATTTGACTATGAGGTGGTGACCTTAGTTTCTTTTCCTAGGGATATCATAGGTGACTATGGGGGTTTCTCGTAGTACCTAGGGAAGACTTCATATCAGACTTTCCAGTACTATAGGAGGGTGCCCTGTGAAGCATGGGTACTTGCAGCAGATAAGGTTGGTCAGTGGATATCGGGATAACTTCTTCTCACTCCTTTGTTCATCAGTCCACGGGACTTAATCAACCCATGCCTTCATCCAAAAGGTCGTTACCTTACCTTGTGACTATTATGATCTCAGGACCTAATATACCTTATTTGGGATATTAGCAAGGTAGTTTGTGTTTGTTGTTGCGATTTTTTTAGTGGTGTACTTAGCGATTGTAGACTTTCTTAGGAAGGCGTGTACGTAGTCACCCAGAGTTGACAAATCAGAGTGGTTGACTAACCACCTTGTTGGTCAAGAAGAATTCAAGGTCTTCCACCTATTGAAGAATGACTGAACCTGCCACCGCCTCCTTTGAGGCATCAACTTGATCAATCTAGTGCATTAGTAGAGACTGATCTAGTCGAGACCATTCATATGAAACCGATAGAGAATAATATTTCTTTGTTGGAGGTTGTAATAGTAACTGATCTTTGGGCCGAAGAATTCACTCCACCTTCCAACTCTCTGTTAATTGGGCCTTATGCTCTAGTTTTCATGCAAGTTCTTCCTCCTAGGTCAGAATTTGATGATAGTAGCCCTATTCAATGGGCCACGATGAAAGGCACTCCAGAAGTGTCTATCTCGGGAGATATCGTAACTCCCAGCTCGACAATCAATACCATTGGGATATTTCCCTCTAACATGTTGAATCAAAAAACCAGTGTGGTTCAATCCACTGTTGTCACATCTATCAACAACTCTGGTCCACTAGTTGTTGGTTCTACCCAACCTTTTGGTGTGGCTACATAATTACCTTCAATAAATAATGTTTTATCATTCGGTATGCCATCAATGGACATGCTAAAGGCGTTGACTGTGTCTCAGTGAACATCCCAAGTATCTAATGTTGATTTGGTGAATTCCTCTATTCCCTACCAAGTTGTTCCTTGGGGCAGAGGTCATATCCCTCTGTCGTTCCCATCTGTCAAGAGTGAGACTCCCCCTTATTTTGTCCCTAACCCCTTTGGGGGCTGGGGTGCTTATGGGTAGCAGATTCCAATCTGCTAGCATGTCCTTCACCTCGATCTCGTTCACATTATATGGTGGGTTCGAGAGTAAATATTTCACCACATCTCAAGTGTCGACAGAGGGTATCTCCTTCCAAGATCAGTGGAATCCTATGCAAGGTTGTTTCCCTTTGCAAAAGATTCCATTATGGGGAAACCCATTTCTCGTTCAGTTGAACCCAATGTAGGGAGGTTTTCACTTGTAAGGAGGATTCAAAGGGGGAAACCCTAATTTTTCGTTTGGGAATTAGATAGCTGGGAGTTTTCTTCTGTTTAACCATAACTAAGGGTTTACCCAAGGCTCTGACTCATTCGCAAACTCTTCCTGGAAACTTAGTTCTAGTTCCAATCCAGTACCTCCTTTTCAAGTTGTTAATCATTCGATGTCGCATCCTAGGCTACCCTTTCTCGAAACTCTTTACTTTCCATATTTGTGTAAGTTGATGAATGACCTTATTCCTCATCACTCAAATTGGCCTGCGGTTCCCACCAAACTACCATTAGACATACCAAAGTTTGAAGGAAAGAGTGGTGAATACCCACAGGATCATGTAACGATGTTTCACTTGTGGTGATTGTCTAATTCATTGAGCGACGACTCGATCCAGTTACGATTGTTCCAATGCACCCTCACCGGGGTCGTCGCTAAGTGGTATATAGAACTGGAGAGGTCTAAGTATGTAACATATGGCAATATTGCCATGGGTTTTATCAACCACTTCCAACTCCTTGTCCAATGTGATGTTGGTACAATGATTTTAGCTAACTTAAAACAAGATAAATCTATGCACATTTCCAATAATATTCGGGAGTAGAGTAGATGGAAGAGATTTATAAAATCCATGGTCCCACCAAAATTTCTCTTAGAATAGTTCTTGAATTGATTACTTCTTTATATTTCTAAGGATGGCCACTTCATGGGTGTTTACAGAAGAGTAGGAAATATTTAGAGCACAACATTTGAATTTGATTTACTCTCAATCAGGTATTCTCTATGAGATCATGCCCAATGCAACACTGTTGAATATCGACCTACAAAAACTGAAATCAAGACCGCATGTCGATGGCATTGTCGGTTCCTCACAAATCAAATTCACAGATTTGGTCTATGACCATATGAAACAGTTGTCTATACAATAAACTATCGTTGGTCCAACCCCTAGCTCGACCACCCCTACCACCCATTCCTAGGATGTACACAGTCTGCAATCAAAGAATCAAAAGGATCCTCAACAACCCATAGATAATAATAAAGGAAAGGGTAGGAATGGTAGTGCGGGAAAAGATAAAAATCCTAATAAAGATGATGAGGGGGAAACATATGAAAAACAAAAGGTGAAATTTCCATGCAAGCTTTGTGGGGACGATCACCTTACTTATAAATGTCGGTTAGCTCTTCCACTTCCAATCCGCAAGGGAGCACTTCTAATGCACCTTTTTTAGATTCATCATTCTCATTCGTTAATATGGTTAATTCTATGAAGTTAAAATAAGAGGAGGTAGACTTGTCAACCAAATCCTATGATTATAATAATCCAGATTCAACATCGAAAGGTAAATAAACTTTTGATCCTTAGGGGCCTCTCCACATAGAAAAACTTGAGAAGGAAATGATTTCATACATGCCAAATGGTGGGTACAAATGGACGTCACATAACCCTAATACTCGAGCTTCACCCAACTATTCCATTGTTGAGGATTTATCTCAAACGCTATGTGCAATGTCTGCTTTAGAGTTCATTCAAAGTTTCCCCATGCAATGCATTGCATTGTTATTTGTGATTGGAGTGGCAGATTCTTCTAGCTAGCTCACTATGAAGTTTGATGCTACCGATGTTAAGCCTCACCTTCCTTATCATATAGCCTTCCAGATTGACATTGTATACGTGAAACATGTAATCAAGAGGATCATCGTATATGAGGGTGCTTCGACGTGTGTCATGTCCTTGTCCTACTAGAAATTTATTGGCTCTCCAGAACTCACACCTTCTCCCACTTTGTTAATCGCTTTCAATAAATGATCTTTTAGACCGCATGGGATTATTTCCTCTTTTTCGGTCTATTTAGGAGGGAAGTCCATTTTTCGTATAAGTAGAGGTAGTCGACATACCACTCAACTATAATTTGTTATTGGGAAGGAGTTGGACTTATGTGATGACAATTTTAGTCTCATTGGTATTTCAAATTTTATGCTTTTCCCATGATGTAAGTATTGTGACTATTGATCAAATGGATTTTAACCGCTCTAGCTAGATATTTTCTCGAAAGATGCATGCGCATATTGCTCCTCTTTTTCTAGTCATCACCATTGACCCATTTACTAAGTGGGGCATTGATTTTATGACATGCCACCCACCTTCGGCTAGGGTGCATCATTACATCATTATGTCTGTTGATTATTTCACAAATTAGGTGGAGGCCATGCCTACGTTTTCCAGCGATGGTGAGACTGTCACTTTCTTCATTTTTAACCAGTTTATAAATCAGTTTGGTGTTCCGAAAGATATTTTCATTGACCATGGCAGTCACTTCTAGAACAAGATGATGTCAAAACTTGCTTCTAAGTTGGGTTTTAGATAGGAACACTCGTCTCTATATTACCAGTAGTTGAATGGACATTTCAAGGTCATTAATAAGTCTCTTAAGACCATTCTTCGATGCATGGTCAATGCAAGAAAGTTTAACTGGTACATTATGCTCTATCTAGATTTATGTGTATATCAGACGGAAATAAAAACAACTACTAGCATTTTCTCCTTTCCATCTCGTTCATGGGTTCAAATCTGTTTTACATATTGAGTGTTGGATTTCATCCCTTAATATCGTTGTAGACCTTATACCTGACTCCACTAAGTTAGAAGCACTCCTTTTCCATATAGAACAACTTGATGAGAAATGTTCGGATGCTGTGACTACAAATGAAGTGCACAAAAAATGAGTTAAGGGTCACTACGATAAGTCCATGCACCCAAGATTTTTTCTAAAGGCAATCTTGTCCTGGTATACGACTAGAAAAAATATGCATTGGGGGAAAAAAAGTTTAATACGTTATTGTATGGCCTTTACTTTTTGATATGTTCCTTACAAAAAGGAGCATACGAGCTAGAATATTTTGATGGGAATGCACTTTTCAAGCCTAGAAATTGTCTCTATCTAAAAAAGTACCATGCTTGAGCATCTTTACTTAACCAATATTTTTGTAATTATTGTATATAGTTGTACAATATGGTAGTAAAATGTTATTTTTCCATTAATGATGCTTATGGTGTTTCTACTTGGTTGGAATATGTGATGTGATTCATCATTTTTCGTAGGGTATGCAGATAGTGCTAGTCACGATACTCATAATCTAGCTTTTGACACTTGGGTGATTTATTCGCCTAGATGAGAATTGATCGCTTATGGAGATGCGTGTTAAAACCCATCTACTAATAATTTAGTTGAGTATAGCGTTCTTATTGAACTACTCTGTGATTCCATTGCACACTGCATTTGTTCCTTACAAGTTTGTCTCGACGTTTAACTGGTTGTATTCCAACTAAATAGTAATTATCATATTCACAACCATAGATGGTTTTAGGGGCTAAATTTCGCAAATGGGCTAATTTTCCATGGTTTTTCCCAAAAAAAGATTCGCTAATTTCCATTTTTTCTAAAAACGATTCACCCAAATTCCATAGAATAAAATTAGTTTACCTTGAAAATACCCATAATTTTATAGAAAATATATAAAATCTTTATAAATTTGAATATTTTTACAAAACTATCGCCAAACATTTTTCATTTTGCATATTAAGGACTGGTAAGATTTGCCCATGTTTCTACATTTTAATATGAGTTTACATCCTTAAAATCATCCCTGTTCACAACCCTATGTTACTTTGTTGTTTCCTTGGAGTGCATTTTTTGGAGAATTTTTTTGATCATATTACTTAAGTTCATATTCCAAGATGTGCCAATGTATTATGCAATTAATTTTCTAATTACGTACTAGATTGGCATTTACACCATTCACGTTAAAAAAAAACTCAAATCATTCTTTTAATAACAATAAATCAGAAGCACATCATATCATCATCAATTTCAATAGTTACAAAAGGTGGATCATATCTCAAAAAAGGATTTTAATCCTTTATTGTCCTCTATATGGACTGAAATACGAAAAAATACAATAATCAAAGTATCTCCTAATCAATTTCCTAAGGTACCTTACCCTCCCTCTACATGCTTTGCATAGCATACCATTGCATGAGAAAGACACCAAAAGAGTCATATCCATGCACGTGGCACCCCAACTACATGTAACTGCATCCATGTTTGGGTATTTTGGTCACTAGAGTGATAAAAATGATACCACTTTAGTTTCCTTGATAAGCTAGAAAAGCAACACAAAACAATGATTAGTAGGTTAGTGAACCCACAAGCAAGAAAGAAAGAAATAGAACAAGAAATCAATGACAAACAAAGAAAAATAAACTAAGAAGATATAAACAAAGGATGCATGAAATTGGACACAAAGAATGTTTATCTAATAGAGAATGGTCTTTGNCAAGAATCAATTGGATTCTCGACATCGATTCGATCAAATAGGTGTCAAGGACTAGATGGAGGAGAGGATGGATGGAATGGTGACATGAATGACGTTCAAGATGTATGGGACTAGAGAATTTCCCTTGGTTGGGGGAAAATAAAATGATGGAAGCAACTGTAAAACATGATCTGGTGTCAGGGGGATGAAAAAATATTGGGTAAACTATGTTGAATGGGTGAGACTACAAAGGAATGGATGAGAGGTCAAAGTACAGATATTTGGGACAGGGGTGTTGGTGATAGCCAATATTTATTCCATGATAGGGATATATTTGAAAAGATGGTGATGAAAGGGGGATGCCCCAATGATCCAAAAAGGACCCAGAGAATATTAAGACAACTCAGAACACACAGAAGCAACTTAGAACGCTCATAATGGATTCAACATACAATAAAAGGGAAAATTTTCAAAGTTCCTAAAAATCAGTAAAAAGGGAAAAATCACAAAGAGTACGTCGCAAGATTTCTAACGGTGCAAACGAGTTGTCAAATGAAGTTACAGATCAAACGTTATAAGTAGTCAGAGTTAAGTCAAACTTGGTCAAAAAGGCAAAAGTCAAAGTGACACGTGGAACCACTGCAAGGGTGAAATGTGGCACAGATGAGTTGGCTAGATGATGTGGAAAGGATGGAAGAAATGTGGGAAGTTAAGTGATGACACGTGTCAATTTCCATGGATGAATCATGTGGTGACAAGTGACATTTTTTATGGACAAATTATATGGTGCCACGTGGCACCCCTCCAATGGTTGGTATGTGAAAAACAGTTATTGACTCCCTAAGAGTCAAACTCATGACCTCTCACTAGCCCAAAGGCGCCACACATATGCACCAACCATTACACCATAAAACGTTTATTGTTTGTGATATGATTTAATTATTATTTAATTTCAAACTTTGAACTAAAGCGAAAAAGAGAGGGGCTAGGCCTTCGACCCAACCCCTGTTCACATGATATTGCACCATATGAATATATTATTCCACCCACCTAGAGGCTTAACTCAGCCAACCACCAAATATAGCCTATTCTCCACCATATCCACCTCCATTTATCACCTTTCCGCTATTTTAGTGGTCGCCCAACAGATTTGGCACGGCGCGCCAAAGTTGTTGTAACCTTTTGCCAAAAAAGGGGAGGCCCGTGCAATTTGATCCCGGGACCTCCACACAACCAACGCCTAATTTTAGATATGCCAACCAACATACCAACAACTTCATTAATGCTAACCACTTGCAGAAATGGTATAAGAAGGGGGTCTTGACAGAGTTCAGAACAGACAAGAGAAAGGAGAAGGGGTAGGTTGAGCGCATCCGTACAATACAGATTTGGGCATAGTTTTCTAGATTTTGGCACAGATTTTGAGATCTGTCAATCATTAATTGCAAGAGCAGTAGTAGGAAAACCGAGGCAGGGGTGTCTTGGGGGCCTGAAAGTGTCCGACTCGGATTGAGGTGTGGAGACAATGATTTTTAGGTAAATCGATGCCACAAAGGTAGTGGTGGTGTTAGTTTTCTGATTTGAGCAAAGATTTTGTGGCTTAACTCCAGAATGAGGTATACTTATGTATTTTGCCCAATTCTTTTGTGGAGTTAATAAAAAGACCTACCCATTTGAGAGTAGGACCCGAAGGCATAATCCACCAAGGACGAACTCTGTTATCAAGTTATTTGTGTTCATATTTCATGATTATGTCTCTTTCATTGTGAGTTTTTCCTTCTTTATTGTGTACTTTTGTTTTTTCTCATTTAATACAGTTCATTAATAAGTCACCTGACGAAAATATCCTAGATCATGTTGGTATCAGAGCAGTCGTCTTTGACTTGAATTGTTGAGTATGAATGCTTACTAGGGCCAAGCATAATAAGGGTGAATGAACTCTTAAGATGTTCAATCCCAAATTTGGTCATGGATCCCAAAGGAAGACGATGGCAGAAGAGGACAAGCGTGATGAACATGAGAAAAAAGTTCACATGGTCTTTTATCGCATGTCAGAAATGGTGGAACGAATGTATGGAGATTACGACAAGAGGATGAAGAAGAAGGAGAAGAAAAAGGAAGCACCACCTGATGAATATGCTTCGGTAAATCAAGGGGCTAGAGGATACCCTCCTGAACCTCTATCTTCGCCTTCAAGTTCTAGTTCTTCTTCCTCTGAGAATTCTCATCACTCTCAGAATTCTAACCATAAATCCTCTTTTAAGATCCGACAGGTTGAAGTATATTTCCAGGTTCAACATATTGACAAAGAGGAAGTTAAAGTGCAATTGGCTTCTCTTCGATTGGAAGGCAGCGCTCTCGTATGGTGGGAGAGCAAGCTACATGATAGAAGTAAGTATGGTAAGCTTCTTTCATCATGGTCATATTTTAAGACAGAGATAAGGAAGCAATTCTATCCATTAGGGTATTTACATAAATTAATGATGGAATGGAAAACGTTGAGATAGAATAAAGGTCAGAACGTACAAAGTTTCACAGAGGAATTTAGGAAGAAAGCTTTGAATATTCCTTTGGATTCTTATGAAACTTTAATGAAGTATATTGATGCACTTCATAGTTATATTCTTCATACTTTGCTCTTTTTTAAACCCACTAGTCTTGACGAAGTTTGTGTGCAAGCCACTCACCTTGAGAACAAGGGGAAACATGTTCAAGATGATCCCATGAAGAAACCTTCCAATTTACCAAAAAGGACTTTCAAGAAGTTTAAAAGGAAGGACAATAAGACCTCTATAGTAGCAAGAGAAGGAGTAAAACCATCTTGCACTCATTGCAAGAGGAGAAGTCATGATGAAGAACACTGTTGGAAACTACATCCAGAAAAGAAACCGAAATAGTTCAGTGGAAAGGGTAAGACAAAAACCGTTGCTATAGTGCAACAAGATCTTGGTTCCAAATCAAGAGATGAAGGAAAGATCACAACAGCTGGAGTACAAGGTAAAGAATATCTTCATGATAGTTCAAGTTCCAATGATGAATCTCATATTGATGAATGAAAGAGGAATGATTTATTTCATATACGAGTTGTATCTAAACATACTAAGATAGATACATTATTTGATCTGGGTTCCCAAGTAAACTTAATATCTCAAGAACTTGTTAAGAATATGGGTCTTGTAACAAAACCACGTCCAAATCCTTACCCTCTTGGTTGGGTATGTGACAAAGACAAACTTAATGTCACCAAACAATGTAGGGTCAGATTTTCTATTGCTTCAAATTTAATTCATGATGAAGTAGATTTGGATGTTGTACTGCTTGATATATGTGGCATAGTGTTTGGAAGTCCGTATCTTTATGATAGAAAAGCAATCCTCTTTCGTCATGAGAACAAATACCACCTTAATAAAGGGAGAGTGGAATATATTGTTAGATCTCACATCATGAGGGTAAATATGATACTTGTTAGCGTAGGGAAAATGAAAAGACTCATAACCACTAATAAGAGATATGTAATCATGGTCATCA
Source organism: Picea glauca (assembly GCA_000966675.3). Taxonomy (NCBI): domain Eukaryota; kingdom Viridiplantae; phylum Streptophyta; class Pinopsida; order Pinales; family Pinaceae; genus Picea; species Picea glauca. Next base: position 9,798 of record JZKD02S2208263.1, read on the forward strand.
AAGAGAAATATGTTGGGACATCCGATGATTTTTAGGGATGTGATCCATCTCATAAACATGAATTAACTGATATTGTTTCTAAGTATGATGATATTTTTCAGGAACCATATGGATTACCTCCTAAGAGGGAAATCCAACATGAGATACATCTTCAACATGATTCTCCTTTGCCTAATGTGGGAATGTACAGGATGTCAGTTGTGGAGATGATAGTGACCAAGAAGAAGGCACAAGAATTATTGGATCAAGGGGACATCATGACCAGTTCATCTCCTTGTGGTTCTTCAATCATTATGGTGCCAAAGAAAGATGGCACATGGAGAATGTGTGTTGATTACCGAGCTTTAAATAAAATAACAGTGAAAAATCGATACCCTCTTCCTCGCATAGATGATTTACTTGATTAGTTGAAGAATGTTGTTTATTTTACTAAGTTGGATTTGCGTAGTGGATATCATCAAATTAGAGTTGCAAAACAGGATGCATGGAAGACTTCCTTTAAAACCAAACAAGGATTGTTTGAGTGGTTAGTTATGTCATTTTGGCTTTGTAATGCTCCGACAAATTTCATGCGTGTGATGAATGATGTATTCGGGCCTTTCCTAGATGACTTTGTGATTGTGTATTTAGACGACATTCTTGTTTTCAAGGGGACTTGGGATGAACATGTAAATCATGTAAAACAACTATTGGATACTTTGCGGAGGGAAAAGTTGTATGTGAAAATGTCTAAATGTGAATTTTCCAAGATTGCACTTGTATACTTAGGTCATATCATGGGAGGAGGACAATTGAAGATTGATCCTTCCAAAATTGAAGTGATTGTGAAATGGCCTAAGCCAAAGAGTGTAACTGAGATTCGAAGCTTCTTGGGTGCAGTCCAGTATTGGAGGAGATTCATTCCCAAATTCTCCTTTATCGCAGCTCCTTTGCATGCCTTAACCAATGTGAAGAACACTTTTCAGTTGGAAGGAAAGCGACAAAAGATTTCAACATTTGGAAGGAGAAGATCAGTACCACACCAATATTATCATTGTTGAATCTTCAACAACCATTCAAGATCGAGACAAATGCCATTGGATACGCCATGGGTGCAGTATTGATGAAATATCGTAAGTCTATCTTTTACCACTCTGAGAATTTTAACCAAGTTGTTGTTAACTATCCTACATATGATAAAGAATTGTATGCATTAGTTCAAAACATAAAGAAATGGAAGCATTACTTGTTAGGGAATGAAACCATCATACATACAAATCACCAGCCCTTACAGTATCTCCAGGAACAGACCAAATTGCAACAATCTCGACACTACAGATGGATGGGTTTTCTACAACAATTTCATTTGGTAATTAGGTACAAGAAGGGTACAAGTAACAAGGTATTTGATATGCTTTCTAGACCTCCTATTGTTGCTTCTATTATTTTGAAGAATACTTCTTTATGTCATGATATCCATGTATAAAAATATTCCATCGATGAATATTTTAAAGAAGTATATGAGAAGCTAACCCATGGTGCACAGGTAGAGAACTATTGTCTACAGGGAAAATTACTCTATCATCTTGGGAAGCTATGTATTCATACAAGTGAATGAGTCGATGTGATACGAGAAGCTCATACTTCTCTTGTGTCTAGACATTTTGGGGTAGAAAAAACTATGGCTCATTTGCAGTGGTTTTGTTACTAGCCTCAAATGAAAGCAAGTGTAAGTAACTATGTAAAGGGGTGTGTGATGTGTTCTACTTGTAAGCCCACTAATAGAAAATTGGGGCTATACTCACCACTTCTTGTTCCATCCCATCCATGGGAAAGAATTTCCATGGATTTTGTAGGGGGTTTACCAATGACCAGAGGGGGTCATGATTATTTGTATGTTGTAGTGGATAGGTTTAGCAAGATGTGTATCTTGATGCCATGTAAAATGCAGATCATTGCTAAGCAAACTGCTAATCTCTATTTTCAACATGTTTGGGTTCACTTTGGGTTACCCACGTCCATTGTCTCAGATCGAGATACTCGATTCCTTGGGGATTTTTGGACTAGCTCGTGGAGAACGATGGACACCAAATTGAAGAGGACACTGATTTTCATCCACATATTGACGAATAGACATAGGTGGTAAATAGAATAGTGGTACTTTTGCTTCGAGGCTACTGCAACAAGCATCCTAAGTTATGGGATGAACAAATACCTTATGTACAACATGCTTATAATCAAGCTTTACATTCATCCACGTAGAGTTCACCTTTTGAGATGTGTTATGGGTACCTACCAAAGGTTCCTTTGGACTTGATGTATGGGAAATATGTTGATGTGAATGGAGAACAAACAGAGGACAGAGCCCGCAAGTTCATCTAGAGGATTCAATAGATACACCAGGTAGTCAGGGAATAGTTGGACAAGAGTCAATAACAGTGTAAATCTCGACATGACAAGAATGAGGTTGATCATCAGTTCCAAGTTGGAGACCAGGTATGGCTTCACATCAGCAAGGAACGATTGAAGGGTGAAGGCAAGAAACTCGAGCCCATGTGATATGGGCCCTTCACTATTTTGGAGAAAAGTGGCACTAATGATTTTCGTTTAGATCTTCCACCTTATATACAGATATATTCAGTTATGAACGTAGAGAATTTAAAAAAAATTGAGCTTCCCATGATCATGGATCAGGATGAGGAAGTTTCAATACCTTCAGTTGATGAGTTTGCACCTGAGTACTTGGATGAGTTACAGGAAGATATCATCCTGGACAGAAGGACGAGGACTTCACGTAGGGGTGATATTGATTATCTTCGAGTAGGCTTAAAGGGAACACATCCAAGCAAGGCAAAGTGGATTGAGAAAGATAAGGTGAGGGAACTCTTACCTCACTTACCAATTGATTAATTAAATCTTTTGGTGGTCCCAAAATCTATCAGTGGAAAGGCGTGATCCAAAAAGGATCCAGAGAAGATTAAGACAACTCAGAATGCACATAAGCAACTTAGAATGCTTAGAATGGCTTCAATAGACAATAAAAGGAAAAAAAATAAAATTTCCTAAAACTCAGTGAAAAGGGCATAATCGCAAAGAGCGCGTTGCAATATTTCTAATTGTGCAAACAGATCGTCAAATAGAGTTACGGATCAAACGTTATAAGCAGACAAAGTTCAGTCAAACTTGGTCAAAAAGTCAAAAGTCAAAGTGACACATGGCACCACTGCAAGGGTGACATGTGGCACTAATGAGTTGGCCAGATGATGTGGCAAGGATGGAAGACACGTGGGAAAGTTAAGCGATGACACATGTCAGTTTTCATGGCAAATCATGTGGTGACAAGTGGCATTTTTATGGACAAATTATATGGTGCCATGTGGGCCAGTCATGGGCTGCCACGTGGCACCCCTTCAATGGATGGTATGTTAAAAAATGTTATTGTCTTCCCAAGAGTCGAATTCATGACCTCTCACTAGCCCAAAGGCCCCACACATATGCACCAACCTTTACACCATACAACTTTTCTTCCTTGTGATAAGATTTAATTATTATTTAATTTCAAACTTTCAACTAAGGCACCAAAGGGAGGGGCTAGGCCTTTATCCCAACCTCTGTTCACATGATATTGCACCATATGACTATAGTATTCCACCCACCCAAGGTATTAACTCAACCAACCGCCAAATATAGCATATTCTCCACCATATCCGCCTCCATTTATCACATTTCCACTATTTTAGTGGCCTCCCACTAGATTTGGCAGGGTGTGCCAAAGTTGTTGTAACCTTTTTCCAAAAAGGGGGAGGGACATGGGATTTGACCCCGGGACCTCCATCCAACCAATGCCTAAGTTTAGCTATGCCAACCAGCATACCAACAACTTCATTAATGCTAATCACTTGCAGAAATGCTATAAGAAGGGGTCTCGCCAGAGTTCAGAATGGACAAGAGCACGAAAAAGGGGCAGGTTGAGCACATCTGTACAGTATGGATTTGGGCGTAATTTTCTAGATTTTGGCATGGATTTCGAGATCTATCAGTCATTAATTGTAGGATTAGTAGCACAAAAAATCGAGGCATGGAGACAATCATTATTAGGTAAAACAACACCACGATTGCAGTGTTGGTGTTAGTTTTATGATCTGAGAAAAGCTTCCGTGGCTTAACTTCAAAATGAGGTATAGTTATGTATTTTTATCAATTCTTTTGTGGAGTTAATAAAAAGACCTACCCATTTGAGAGAAGGACCTAGAGACGTAGTCCACCAGGGACGAACTCCGTTATCAAGTTATTTGTGTTCATATTGCATGATTATGTCTATTTCATTTTGAGCTTTTCCTTCTTTATGGTGTACTTTTGTTTATGCTCATTTAATATAGTTCTTTAATAAGTCACCTGACGAGAAGATACCATATCACCCAACTAAGGGAAACATGGGTTGTTGTGTGCCAAGGAAAAAGACATTTTCAGTTGCGATGGAAAAAGTCTACTCTAATTGTTGGAATTCAAAATGTTCTTTATACAATTACCAAATTAATAAAGAATAATTGGGTTGAAAGTACATATAAACAAATGGGTGCCCTAGTGAAATGATGGCTTGTCCCTCTTGGGGTGCAAGTGGTGTGATTTAACTGATGAGGGGTGGGGGGCCCATTGGTGGTTTCATGTACCAGGTAGGTGAATGGAGGATAAAATTGTAGATGGGAAATTGATGGTGGATAATATGGGGGGTTAATGATAATATGAAAGTGCATTTGATGTAACCAACTAAACAAGAAGTGGGAGTCCATTACGGGGTAGTTTAGCAATATGATGAGAAAGAAGTATGAGGTTCTCATGCTGGGGTGTAATGCTACTAGAACTCCCAAACCTAATGGATAGGACAACACGAGTGTTAATTTTCCAGGGGTAAAATACACATGGGACAACTCATGGGGGTGAGAATAATACCAGGTGAAAATACCTTAATGGAATAGATTAGGTGATGCTACCTCATAGCCGAGTGGGATCTTAAAGGGTTATGTTGAAAGGGATGGCTAGAATATGAAACTGTTGGTAGATGAATTTATTATTTTCCAGTATCGAACATATACCTGAAGGGGCCATGGGAAGGCCATGACGAAAGTGACTATTTATGTTCATGAGAAGTACCTATACATACAAAAATCAAATACCCGACGTGAAAAATATCTAATGAGAAGCACATATGACAATTATTTGATAATTAATGTAAAAAACTCATGTGTACCTGTGCCCAGGGTGCAAAAATAGCTCTTCGGGGATTTGTGATTAAACAGACAAAAAATGATGCCAATGTGTAGGTGACAGAGTCAAGATGCCCTTGCCATGAATGATGTGAAAATTTGAGCTCATGAGCTCCTAACCAAGGTTGGTGAAGTTTGAGTATGGGGTGTATATATGGGTGTGGGACCCATAATTCCAGCTCATTTGTACTTGCACACGTTGAGGTTTGAGGGTGAGGTTTCTCAGCATTGTTGATTGGTACGAGAACATGGAGACACTATTTTGACCGGAGAGAGAGTATAGTACGTTTTATAGACCTCTTGCATCTGTTTATTTTTGTATTTGTTTGGTTGGGGGTTGTACGGATGACTCTACAACCATTTTGGTTGGTAGTTAGGGTGATGCATGCAGGAAAAACTCTATTTTTCGTGCACTTTTGCGTGGAAGTAATGGCTATAGTCATGCACAGTGTATGCGACTGTGGCATTCTTTTCCATGAAAAAAGGCACAAGGATGAGGGTTTTTGAGCCAATCAACATGACTAGGAGGAATCAAATCTTTATCTTCAATTGCAAAGATCAGAGCATCTAAGTGTGGTTGAAATGTATTTTGAGAAAAAAATAAGGATCGATGGTGAAAGGAATCCCATAGGAAATCAAGTGAGGACATTGATTCCATAATGTCTTCGTCTGATTGAAAGATGAAGGAGTATAATGGGTCTATGGTGGTCTGGGTAAAGGATGTAGACATAGTGATGTCTTGAGTGAGACTTGGTTGGGTAATGGGAGTGTCTTCTATGGAAGGTGTATGAGATGAGTGTGTGTGATCATTAGTTTTGACTGAGATGGGTGTTCCTATGAGAGGAGGTTTTGGGGTTTCACTAGACAACATGAACCAAATATCCATATACGAATGTGGGGTATGGAAATTTGGAGGAGGAAGATTCTCATGAATGGGACTTACAAGAGAATTCAATAGATTCAGCGGGAAGTTGTTTGATGGTGTTGGTATGGGGATAACTAGTGGCATCAAGGGTAAGGGGTCTGACATTTTATGGTTATTGTATGTACTCCATGTGGTGATATGGTCAAGGATGGTTCGGTGGAAGGTGATGGTGCTGTGAGAACATGCGACAATGACGTTGCATGTCGAGTCTGAGTGGAGATAATGAGAGGAAACCTATATGTGAAATGGTCTTKTTGTTCACATAATGTGMAAGGGAATCACATTCGTTCATTTRTTGTTGTTGAAACATAATGAATGTCATTAAAAKTTTTGATGGTGGGTGGAGCTTGCGATGGCACAAGTAAGGTAGTTTGACGCATTGCTACTAGGGTTTCTCAAAATTATGGGAGWGTCAAGTAGTGRYGAGTGTAATGGMCATACTATGAATAGATGASACACACATGTTTATTCATGAGACCATTTTKTTTGGATGAAGAAGGTTCTATGGTTATAGGTGCGACAACTGGAGTAGGTAGTAATGGTATTGTTTTGGGAAGTGGAATAAGATTCTATAACTTGGGAAAAGTGGGGCAGATGTTAGTGGGATGTCTAATGGTAGTACAAAGTGCACATGGTTGTGGAACTCAAGGGTGGGAAGAAAGTGTGGGATCCTTCTTCTTCCTAGTTCCTCGTTTGTTGGTTGTGTTTCCCCCAATTGTGTGACTAGTTGGATGAGTTGGCGTTTGAGCCAATGATTGTGTAGGAAAAACCTTAGTTTGTGGTGGGAGTGATGGGACTAGTACCATAGATGGTGGTTCTAGATACCATATAGGAATGGATATCACCATATTTGGTAAGGTGAGGGTAGCAACCACCTGGTATGATGTGACTCTGGGGGGAGTATAAAAGAAGGGTATTTGGGTGATGTCCTATGGGACTATTTTCCAAATAGTGATTTGGCCTATCATTGGCGAGTTTTTTGGAATAGGTGAGTCCTCATAAGGGTTGTTCCTCAAGGGGTGTTGGTGGTGTAGAAGTATGAGTGGAGGTGTGGCTCAATAATTCCCCTAGGGGAGGTTCATCGATAATTTTCACTCCTTTGGATGTAAAGACATAGAATTGGGTTCTTCTTGTGGTTGGGAGAGAAGGGGGAGTCCCTTGGTATGGACCCATCAATGATAGGTTGTGAAATATTACCGGTCCAACCTCGAGAATTGGTGAAATGTTAGAACTAGCATGGATGAGGGGAAGGATGTTTTCTATGTACCTCGACTGATTAGGCTCATGGTGGGTTAGTTGGTCAATAGTGATGATCTTCCCATTGTGGGGGAATATCATGGTATAAAATATGGAAGAGGCTATAGATTGCATGGTCTACATGTAGCTTCATCCAAAAAGGATGTTGTAATCCAATGGGGTGTCAATGAGCTCTATTTCAATAAGGATTTTTCCCCCCTAGTTCCATAGGTACATTTCGTTAAAGGCCTTATGGTTGGGATGGTCTTCCATCATAGGATATGAGGGTAATGACCAAGGGTACTAGCTAAGGTGAACTAATTTGTTGCCACCTAGTTTTGGACATGATACAGGTCGATGCCCCTTTATCGATTATACATCAATGGACCGTGGTGTTTCTGATTTTGAAAGGAATATTGAAAGAGACTAGCGAAGGAAGGTGTGGGTCCATGTTGTCCAAATCAAAAGTGATCAGATGGGTGTTTGTTGGGTCTAATACCCCCAATTGTGAGAGCAAGGCCTTTCTTTGTGAAGGGAAATTATGGAGAACCTCTAATACTAACATGCAAGTTGATGACTGTACTAGATTGTTAATAAGGTTGTAGTTGGGTGTGGCCCTTGCATGAGGTTTATGCACATTCTTGCGCAGTGGTGTGCGGGGGATCCAGGAGGTGGTTTCGGTATTAGGATGAGGAGTCTTCAAAGGTTGTCATGTTGTCATGTTGGCATGACGTATTGATGATTGTGAGTTTGTAAGGGAATTTCCTCTTCAATGGTGAGGATTATATTGTTGTTTGTTGCATTACCAGGTTGTGGTTGGCCTGGTTGAGGAAATTGTCCCATTTGTTGTGGGTGAGGGGAAGCCTCTGATTAAATATTAATGACACCTTGGTGATGGATTAGGTTTTACAAGGCCACAAGTGGTGGGGGAGGCATGTAATTGGTAAGAATTTGTTGTGACCCTTGAGGGGTAGGAGACCTTCGTGGACTCATGGCTTCCTTCATCAATTTTTAATCGATGATTTGGGGGAAATGTTGAGTGTAATGGTCGTATTGTCCACATAATGCACAAGGGAAATTGGTTCGAATATTTTTTTTTCTCCCTTGTCATGGTTGACCATTGTTGTTTTCCCCCTGGGGGTTTTGGTTGGTATTATTTTGATTACCCCTAGATGGGGGGTTCATTTGTTGGGGATTTCACCCTTGACCTTGGATTTTATTATTTCCCTTTCTTCTGTTGTTGTTAGGCTGTTGAGGAGGGTTGGTTGTATTCAATTTTTCATGCAATTGAATTTGTTGAATAAGAGAGGGTTGGATAAAATTAACCCCTTCTTGTTGTTTTGAAAATTTTAGAGTCTAAAAATTTACTGAAAAAAAATTACAATGAAAATTCCAAGATAATTGATTTTAGGATTAGTCTCAAACCTTGTCTCCCATGGACTATATCTATGAAAGTATAGAGAACTAGATATTGGAATTTTGACCACCCATACTATGACATGTCTTCTCAGTCACCAAAAAATCTTACTATATGGAACCTTTTAGAAAAAGAATTATAGTAGAAATTCCAAGATGACTCATTTAAAATTGAATTCAGGTTGAGTAGAAAACCCTAATTTCCATACGATATCTATGAAAAGTATAATGACCCATATCTCGAAATATTTACCAGAGGTACTTTGATATGTCTCTTAATTAGCCTCTAAATTGAACTATGTGAAGCAGCCCTGAAAAAAAGATATAGAAAAAATTCCAATATGACGCTTGAAGCAGTGAAACCCTAGGATCAATGCTCTAATACCAAATGTTACGAACCAACACCCTAAGAATGATTAAAAATCAATGAATAATAGTCCACTTCAAGGGGGGAACCTCCTTTTACAATATATTCAATGTATAGGATGAGATACGATACGATGATCCTAAGACTGGGTCTCCTTGGTGTATATATAAGAGACAAAGGGTACAATTATAATCAAAGGGTACAATGAAGGGTTTTATCCTACATAAAAATATAACACTAGAAATGTAATAATTCAATATCTAGAGATTAATAAGGGTTTTATACTTAAAATGGGGATTTTTCTAGGCGTTAACATTGTATATGTTATATTTAAAAATTCCTTGGTCTCATGAAGCAACTGCAATGTGGCCTAGAGGTTTTCATTGGAATAACCTTCAAATTATGAACCTTGTGTAAATAGTGATTTGTACCATAGTATGATGTTATTTGGACTAGCACTATGTTTCTCGTTGAAAAGATATGAATAAATATTTCAAGGTATTAGGATGCCTCATGTATTAAATGTGATGTTTATATATTTAATAATAAGACATTTTGGTGCAAGAAAGCACTTGGTGAAAGTGGATATCAAAGTTATTTACTTTTTTATAGAGTGAAAAGGGTTCAAGAAAAATAACTACATTAAAGTATTAGTTCTAGCTTGGTTG
>JZKD02S2208274.1:36716-49390 GCA_000966675.3 Picea glauca
CGTCCAATCAAGTCTTTGTTCGAAATCACTGAAGCCTTCAGTCCGATCATCAAGATTATCAAGTCCATAACCGACGAGCCGTCGAAGACCTCTGGGTAGTGCAGTAGTACATTCACATTACACTCCTACCCGAGTTTAGAAGATTTTGAAGTTTTTGCTCGAGCTCTGAAGTACAGCCATCAGGCCAAATCAGCTTCTGAGAGATGGATACTTTCTTTGTATATCTTTCTGATTTCGAGATGTAGCTCCGTTGTGTATTGTTCGTGGCTACTCTCTATAGTTATATGACATGGATCTACAGTGTATTTGATTGGTAGCCATGCATTCTATTTTATCCCGAGCATGGGTATGCCCGCCTCGGTGAGACATTTGATATTTTTGCAGAGGGCACTTCCCGATTCCTGATTCCTGGGCTCACTTATTCATCATATCAGTACAGATTGGTAAAGAATTGGTAATGTATTTCGGCCATCAGATGCTCTTCTGACCTCACACATTAGGGGGCATCTGTTATAACCCTAAATTTCACTATTCCTACTTACCTGGCATCAGGCCTACTCATGCCTCTTCCTAGCCAAAGCCATGCTGAACAATTCCTCAAAAAAACACTTAAATCAAGGAACCCGCGCCCTAACCTCTCACTGGGCGCGGGTGACCGCTTGATGGCCTTCTACTGCACGCGGGTGACCGCGGGTTGACCCACTACAGCCCGCGTTTACCTAACAAAGAAAAAAATCAGGAAAGTTTCCTCTGGGACACGAGGCTTTTTGTCAGTTAACTGGAACTCCCAGCCATGCATGGCCGAGAGTTTGCCAAAAACCCTAGCTCCTTCTAGCCTATAAAAGGAGGGGTAGGGGTACTATTCAGAGGAGGAAAAATCATAGCTAAGGAACTCTGCCAAATTGCCAAGCCAGTTTTGTCCCAACCCTATAGCCTTGCCTCAAGCTTTAGGAGAAACTCAAGAAGCAGCAGTTGGAGGTCAAAAGAAGAGGAAGAGCCCAGGATCAGGATCGAGGAACGGTGGCCGATATCAAAAATCATTGTAAGTTGGTTCATATTGAGGTTAATGAAAAAGATGCTTTTCCCGTCCCGAATACATGAGTCTTATATATGTGATTTGATTTGTGTTTTATCTCTAACCCTATATTAGATCAGTAGCATGCATGCATAGTTTTGTCTTGATTGCAGGAAGCTTTGTGGAAGGAGCAGCAGCAGCAAGGAGATACAAGCTCAACGGAGGATCTACTTCAACCGTCGGAAAAAGGTTGGTTCATTCTTCCTTTGTGTGCATGTGAAAAAAGGGGTTTTAGATTCGGGTAGAAGGTTAAAAGTAGCTTAGGAAGGGTCATGATCTGCATGCAAGTTTAGAGCCCTAGCTTGCTAGTCCATAGGGTAGAATACCCCACAACACACGTGCGGATGAAATTTTAGTGATAACACACACATCAGAGTTCCTCTGATGCAACAGAAGATTTCTTCGTAGACTGAGGCATTGGAGATCGCCATGAAGCTAGAATCAACCCCTATGGGAGAATCCAGCTCAGGTATGAGCCAGATCTTGAGCCAGCTGACTAGTTTGTCTTTGCAGGTCAAAGATATAAATAAGGACAAGGGAAAGGACAAAAGATAAGATATATGGTGTGTAATATGCAGATCAGAAGGCCATCATAAGGAACATTTTCCTTTATTCCATGAATATTTGGCCTTAGGAGCATTGAGCCCCTTGAAGCAAGTCAACCTGCCCTGGTGGGAAGTATGCAAAAATAAGCATCACACATGTGAGTGCTATTACATGCAGAAGTATGTTAAGACTCCCACAAATTTATATTTCACATTATGTAAGTCTGTGGGGTATGACAATAGGTATTGTAGGGCCTATGACCTTATGCATGAAATATCGAGGGACATATACAAGATCCAAGGCGAAGCAAAACAAGAAGGAAACACTCCACAGTATAACTCCCCAGAAAGAGGAAATTTCAATCCTCGTGGTGGATACAGAGGACAAGGATGAGGAGGAGGAACGGGTCAAGGCCAAGGACAGATCATCTATTATAATTGTGCACCACTAGGACACCTTGCAAGGGATTGTCAGAACCCTTGTACCACTTGCAGTTATTGCAGCTCATTTGACCATGTTATAGAAGATTGTTCTGTACTGCTAGCTAAGTTGTAGGAAAGATCAGGACCTCAGCAGAATCCACAAGTGTAGTTGATATATGATGAGCCTCGCAGGGAAGACCCTAAGGTCATTGTTATCACTCGAGGAGGCACTGCTACAGGAGAGGATAGAATGACTCAAGGAAAGATTTCATAAGACTCAGGTATCAGGAAGGCTACAAAGAAGACCCAAACTTTCGATGCAAAGAAATAAAGACAAATATTTGAGGAAGAAAGACAAAAGTTCAGAGAAGATCAAGGTTCCTCATCAAAAATATAGCTAGAAATAAAAGAATATGGAATGCCTCAGGCATTTGATCAATATTCTTCACCACAGGAGGGAAAAGAGGTAAGCAAGCTCATGGAATTTTTATGCACCTGTGTTAAGTTGATTCAGGATAAAGGCATTGTAAAAGAGCTATAGAACTTAATCAAACAGTATGAACTAGGAAAGATAGACCCCTTACTGAATAGGGAAGTACATCAAATTGTTAAGAAGAGAAGGACAAATAAAGAATTACACTTGAATTCTCAAATAGGAGAGTATGATATAGACTACGTGGTCCTCGAATTAGGGTCGGAGATCAATTTCATGACAAAGAAAACTTGGGCACTGATGGGGAAACTAAAGTTGATCTACTCCCCTATTAGGCTTAGAATGGATAACTAACAAGCTGTTAGCCCCTTTGGCAGATTGGAACATGTCCCTGTGGGCATTGATGGAGTGCGAACGTGCACAGATTTCAAGGTAATTGAAATTGTTGATTATAGTTTCTCTTACCCTACACTGCTAGGAATTGATTGGGCCTTCGATAACTCCACAGTGGTTGATTTAAAGAAAAGGCGTATGAAATTTGAAAGAGATGGCCTTAGGGTCATTGCACCCTTAGATACAGTTGAAGGTCAGCGGTACACATAACCTATCAGAGAAGAAGATCATGCATATGCACTGGAAAACATACACAAATTAACAGCCAGACAATAGGATTACATCAACCCTATAGCCAATGGGAATCTGAGCTGGTGAAGTGACAACGCGTGTTCATCATATTCAGAAGAAGCATTGGAGAAAAGTGGTCCATTTAATTTTTGGGACCTATAAACCCACCAAGAAAGTGCACAGGAGCAAGGTACATAATTACTGTGACAAGATACTTGACCAGATGGGCCGAAGCCAGAGAAGTCAAGGATCGTAGTGCAACTACAACTACATGTTTTATATTCAATGACATAATAACCAGGTTTGGATACCCCAAGATCCTTCTGAGTGATCAAGGCACACACTTCATCAATAAGATAGTTGAAGCACTGACTAAATAATTTGTAGTCCACCATCAGAAGATCACACCTTACCATCCATAGGAAAATGGGACAGTCGAAGCCTTGAAAAAAATCTTGGAGACAACGCTGACAAAAATTTGTTGTGAGAACAGGGATGATTGAGATTTAAGAGTACCAATAGTACTGTGGGCCTATAGGACCACTTGCAAGAAAATAACAATGCAGACCCCTTTTAAGTTAGTATATGGTCTTGAAGTTGTTGTCCCAATGGAATACTTAGTGCCAAGCTTAAGAATCGTTGCCTTTACAGGTATGGATGATATTGGCACTGTTCAAGAGAGGCTTGCACAGTTGGTTGAACTGGAAGAAGACAGATTTATTGCAGGTTTCCACCAGCAGGTTCAGAAGGCAAGAGAAAAGGACTATCATGACAGACACATCAAGAAGAAGGCATTTAAGCAGGGTGATTTAGTATTGTTGTATGAAAGTAAGTTTAAAAGACATCCGGGGAAGTTTAGGATGCATTGGATCAGACCATATGAGGTTTCCTATGTTACCGAAGTGGGAGCTACACAATTGCAGACATTGAACGAAGAGTGGAAGGAAGGATTAGTGAATGGGAGTCAGGTGAAGTTGTAGTATGACAACCAGTTGCCTCACAGAACTCAATAAAAGCAAGAAGAAAAGGGTCTAGGTACCAAGGGCAGTTGAAACTAGGTACCAGACACAGAAAAAACAACCTACACAAGGATGAGAAGGCGACATAGAGAAGAAAGAAAAGGCTGCCCTGCACAGTCCAAAGTCGAAGTAAAACAAAAGGATCAGATCTTAAGTGCCTCGGGACAAGTCACAGGTGAGTGTTGGGGGCCTCTTGGCCCTTGTTTCTGGAAGGAAGTGAAGAACAAGGAAGATGATGCAGGAGCATCACCGACTTATCAAGCGAGCCAGCACATTAAGCGGAGATCAGCTCGACAAACCAACCCAAATTTTTGAAATACTTTGGGATTGTTGCGCAAGTCTTTAATGAACCATTTATGAAGGCGAATTTGTATATTGTATTGGACCTTGAGCCTTTAATCTCTCATCCTTTGGTAGATAGTCGACATTTAATAGATTTAATGTTAGTAGATAGGATTTTTAATTCTAGATTTTATAGTTTAGAGTCCGAGAGGGAAAACGGATATAGACACCCTCATTGTACCATTGTAACATAGTGGATAATAGTGGAAGCATTCAAGAGAAGAGAAGAGAAAGCAGAGAATAGTGTATGAAGAACACCCATGTACAGGCATTTGAATTAATAGAAGAAAGTTCTGATTCAAATTCATGGTTTGTGTTGTTTCTCTGTGTATATTGTTGATGTGCTCATGAATGTTTGTTTCCTGTCATTCATTTGCTTTTATATGTTGTGCATGAGATTTCATGTTTTAACACTGAAGTCTAAAGGGGAGATGGAATGAGTTCCAATTGTTTCTCTATCTGAGCCAGGAGATTCCTGCAAGGTGTGCAGTCAAAAATCATCTGCAAGGAGTGCGTTGATGAAGGCTCAAAGAGTTTAACTCTTGTTCTTATTCACTCAGAAGTGAGAGTGGGTTGTTGAAGCCGTGCAAGGAGTGCGCAGGCTGAAGAGGAAGTCTTAGTTGTGAATCTGAGAAGAAAACAATCGAAGACTGTTGCTGCAGGAGTGCGCAGAGTAGGAAGGATTCAACACTTGGGAAGTGTTGTATGTTTGTCGCAAGGAGTGCATGCAAGTCCCTCTGAAAGAATCAGAGTGGGAAAGATCAGGAGGTATAGAACCTTTGAGATATCGTTAAAAGATAGCACAGGAATTTTGTGCCATGGAATGTTCAAGCAAGAGTTGCAAGTGCAGGCGTTGGAGGGCAAGTTCTGAGAAGGAATACTTAGCCATTCTCAAGAGATCTTCAAGGAGGAGGAACTGACAGCTGAGATCTTGTGGCAAGGGTTGAAAAATCTTGTCAGTCGTTGGATTTTCCAAAACAGTGGCAAGGTTACAATTATATCTAGAAGGACGAGCCCAGAAAATTGTGATCCGTTGGATCAACAGTCGGCTTTCCCGTTAGCCGTTAGATCTTGAAGAGTTGTGTCGGGGTTAAGCCCTAGTGTGTAGAGGAGAAGTCCCGGACAAGTCATCGAGATATTGGAGACCTTGTGGGTTTTGAAATCCCAAGAAAGAATCCTAGCCGTTGATTTTGGCAGGACACACGTCATACATCAGGAAAGGAGTTGGGGTTCAGTTCATTGGGAATTCCAGGGGTGTAGAATCGTTGCATCAGAAAATCATGAATCGCGATATCCCGACGGAAGCTTAGAACTATCCATCAGCGAGGACGCGTGGTAAGAGATCACGAAGAGTTGGAGTTTGATGCATCGGAGTTTTTGGAGGCAAGAAAATCTTGCATGTAGGAATCACGATCCGCGATTTCCCGACAGGATCAGAACCATCCATCAGCAGGGACACATGTCAGGAGATCCCGAGGAGTCGAGGATCGGGGAATTAAAAGTCCCGTGCACATGACAACGGGAATAGCGATATCTCAATACGTGATTTCCCGACGGATACAAGGATAGAGTGGGGACCACCAAGATCAGAGTGGAGGACAGGTGTCGCACCACATCGAATGATCGCAGATCGGGGGCTAGTGAAATCCCGATAGCAGAAAGTCCCGATAAGATAGGATAAGGTCAACGTTGACTGACAGGTCATCGGGAGTCGGGGATTTGTGAAGTAAGTTTTCTACGACAGTGCAAGTGTCAATTTTCCCGACGGGGAAATTCTCGATAGGAGTAGGGAAGCGTGGGTGAATATTCATCGGGGTTCAGGGATTTGTGAGACCCGATCCTGTGAGTTCAAGACTTGCGATTACGCGAGGTCTGATTTCCTGATTTGGAGTAGGGAGATCATAAGAAGCATTCTGTGGGTATTGATAACTCCCAATAAGGGAGTTGAAGAGCATTTTAGTTCTTCGGGCCTAAGGAAGAGAAGGTCCTGTGGGAGCGGACATGCCCTGGGTGGCGCGTTTGCATCAGAGTGGTATCAGAGCGAGAAAATTTCTTTTCTTTCTATAGCAGAGAAGAAAGGAAAATTTCACCATGCCACCGAGGAGAGAAAAACAATCACCCGATCCAGAGGATAGGGAAAACCAGAGAAGAAGAGGGAGACAAGCGCTGAATCTAGAAATGGAGAGACAGATACGTGATCTCCGAGCGAGACTAGAAGATATGGAGGCAACGCAAAGACACACAGCCAGTGTTGGAGATCTAAGCGTCTCCGAAAGTGAAGTTGAAGCTGGACAACAAGGAGAAGTTGCAACCAAAGATGCAGCCAATGAGCGATTAATTAAGGCTATCGCCTGGATGAGTTCGAAAACAAAGATGGACATTCCAACTGATGAAGGGAATCTGGATGCAAAAGAGCTTCTAGACTGGATTAGAGCTCTTGACACTTACTTCGATTATGAGGACATCGAAGAAGATAAGAAGGTTAGGCATGCTGTCACAAAATTGAAGGGACATGTAGCATTATGGTGGGACAAGCTTCAAGCAGATAGACGTTGCAAAGGCAAGAAAAAGATTAAAAGATGGGATTGAATGATTGCAAAGATGAAGGCAAATTTCATCCCAAGGGATTATCAAATCACACTGTTCAGGAGAATGTAGAACCTGAGGCAGAAGCTAATGACAGTGAAGGAGTATACCTAAGAATTCTATCGACTGAACATCAGAGCAGTTCATCGGGAGAGCGATGATGAGAAGGTTGCTAGATATCTAAATGGTCTGAGATATGACATTCAGGATGAATTAAGCATGGTTACCATCAGGATGGTGGAGGATGCGTATCAAATGGCATTGAAAGATGAAGAGAAGCTGAGTCGTAAGCCAGGACAATGAGGCTGAGGTAGGAGCCAGCCAAAGGGTAAGTCATTTGCCCAAGATAGGTTTCAAAAACCCAAGGATGACTGGAAGAAGCCTCAGAATAGAACAGAAAGAGGTGGAAGTTCACAGCGAGGCTAGCACGCTGAACAACGAAGGCAACATACAGAACAGGGTGGAGGATATGTTGATAATAACACATTTCCTCGTACCAAAGGTAGAGGAAGAGGCAGGGGTGGAGTCATCACATGCTTCATGTGTGGAAAGAATGGGAACAAGTCATTTGACTGTCTAGATAAGAAGAAGGATGGAGGAGAAGCTCACGTCGCCGAGGCACAGAGGCGAGATGCTAAAGCAGAAGACGCAGAAGACGGAAGATCATTGATGATGCGTAAGGTTCTATTAACACCCGAGAAGGAGGTGGAGGACACATATCAAAGAAACAGAATTTTCAGAACTGCATGCAAAACCAAAGACAGGGTGTGCAAGGTTATCGTGGATAGCGGTAGCACAGATAATCTTGTTTCAACCGAGATGGTGGAAAAACTAGAACTGGAGTCAACTGATCACCCGATTCCATACAAAGTTTCATGGCTACAGAAGGGACATCAGGTAAGTGTCACCAAACAATGCTTAGTTGACATCAAGATAGGAGGATACAATGATAAAATACTCTGTGATGTTATTCCTATGGATGTATGTCATTTATTGCTRGGCAGACCATGGCAATATGACAGGAACGTAATTCATGATGGGAAGATGAATACGTATACTTTGGAGAAGAATGGAAGAACACATATGCTACTTCCAATTAAAGATAAAGAAGTAAAACTAGAACCGAGAAATATTGTACTTCTCATGAGTGGGAAGGAACTTCTGGTGGAAGTAAAGAAGAAGGAAGATCCACAATTCTTTGTGGTCAGGAAACCAAAAATCGTTTTGACCAGTAGAAGAGTGGATGACTTGCCGGAAGAAATTCAGGAACTGCTAGAAGAGTTCGTTGACATTGTGGTAGACGAATTACCTCATTCGTTGTCGCCGATGAGGAGTGTGAGTCATCATATAGATCTCATACCAGGAGCTAGTTTGCCAAACAAAGCTGCATACAGGTTGACGCCATAGGAAAATGAAGAAGTTAAAAGGAAGGTACAGGAATTGTTGGATAAAGGAATGATTAGGGAAATTTTAAGTCCGTGTGCCATCCCAATGGTATTGAGTCCAAAGAAATATGGAGGTTGGATAATGTGCATCGATTCCAGAGCCATTAACAAGATAACCATCAGGTACAGGTTTCCATTGCCAAGGATGGACGACTTGATTGACTGTTTAAGTGGAGCCAAATGTTTTTCAAAGGTTGATTTGAAAAGCGGATACCATCAGATTCGCATGAGGGAAGGCGATGAGTGGAAGACATCTTTCAAATCCAACGAAGGGTTGTACGAATGTCTAGTCATGCCATTTGGCTTGACGAATGCACCGAGTACCTTTATGAGATTAATGAATGAAGTGCTGAAGGAATTCATTGGTAAATTTGTCATTGTTTATCTGGATGACATATTGATTTTCAGTAAAACAAAAGCAGAACATCTGAAGCATTTAGCTGCAGTAATGAAGAAGCTACAGCAGGAGAAGTTGTTGATCAACATGAGGAAATATTCATTTATGAAGACATAACTTATTTACTTTGGATTTGTCATATCGGCGAATGAATTAAAGATGGATCCAAGTAAAGTGGAGGTAATTAAAAATTGGCCATCACCGAGAAATATTTTCGTGGTGAGAATTTTTCATGGACTGGCTAGTTTCTACCAAAAATTCATCAGGAATTTCAGTGGAATTAACGCAGCAATGATGGATACCATCAAGAAAAGACATAAGTCTTTTCACTGGACAGTAGAGGTAGAGAAGAGTTTCAACCTGTTGAAACAAAAGATCACGGAACAACCAGTTTTGGTGTTGCCGGATTTTACGAAGGTGTTCCAGGTGAAATGTGATGCAAGTGGCTTTGCCATAGGAGTGGTCTTGAGCTAGGAGGACATACCAATTGTGTATTTCAACGATAAGCTAAATGAGGCAAAGGTACTACTAACAAAGTGGCTGATGCTTTGAGAAGGAAGTGTTTGCTGCTGCAGGAGTTCCGAGTCAAAACAGTGGGTTTGAAAATCTTAGGGACATGTACACAGGAGATGCAGATTTTGCAGAGGCATATGAGGCAGCTGAGAATCCAGTTCTCAGAGACAGAAGCCCATGGATAGAGTACATGATCCAAAATGGACTGTTGTTTAGAGGAAATCAGATGTGTATTCCGAATTGCTCCATGAGGGAGAATCTGCTAGAAGAGAAGCACAACGGTGGATTAGCAAGACATTTTGGCCACAACAAGACGTTCGCGAAGTTGAGCGAAGCATACTTTTGGCCAGGGATGTGGTCGAAAGTCAAGAAGTTTGTCAACATATGTAGAATTTACCAGCATTCAAAGGGCAGGAAGCAGAATGCGGGATTTTATCAGCCATTACCCATACCCGAGAGGCCGTGGGATGAAATCAACATGGATTTCATATTGGGATTGCCTCGAATGCAAAGAGGACACGATTCGATCTTTGTGGTGGTTGACAGGTTTTCCAAAATGGCACATTTTATCCCATGCCAGAAGACTAGTGATGCGACTCACATCGCAAATTTCTTCTTCAAGGAGGTCATTCGACTTCACGGGTTACCCAGAAGTATAGTTTCAGACAGGGATACGAAATTCATTGGACATTTCTGGAGGACACTCTGGAAGAAGATGGGGACTAACTTGATGTTTAGTTCTTCTTATCATCCTTATATGGATGGGTAAACAAAGGTGGTAAATAGAAGTCTAGGAGACTTATTAAGAAGCCTGGTGACAGAGCACCACAACAGCTGGGACAATGTGTTGCCACAGGCAGAGTTTGCATACAATGACTCAATGAATAGGAGCACAAGAAAAAGTCCATTTCAGATTGTATATGGCACCTAGCCGAGAGGAGTTTCTGAATTGAGGGATTCATAACAGATATTAACTAAGAGCGCAAGCGCTAAAGAATTCACAGAGGCGATGAAAGAACTTCACAGCAGGGTGAAGGAGCGATTGCTGGAATCAAACCAGGAATATAAGCGCAGAGTGGATCAACATCGGAGACAACTTCAATTCAAGGTTGGTGATATAGTTCTGGCACATCTGAGGAAGGAAAGGTTCCCAAGGGGAACATACAACAAGTTAAAAATGAAGAAAATCGGGCCATGCAGAGTCCTAAAGAAATTGGGAGAAAACGCTTATGAGATTGAATTGCTGAATGAGATCGGAATATCTCCAACGTTCAATGTCTCAAACTTATATCCATATAAGGCTGAGGAAGCAGGAGCTGGAAGTTATGAACAACCAGAGGTCCAGTGGTAGAAGTAGATGCCGATTGCAAAGAAGCCACAGATGGATCATATACTTGACATGAGAGTGAGCAAAAAGACCAGGCGGAAGCAATACTTTGAGTATCTGGTCAAATGGAAAAACCACCCAGTGGAAGATGCTAGCTGGGAAAGTGAAGCAGTGATACAGAAGCATGGATAGACCATGTAGGAGCTCATGGATAGGATCCCATGAAAGTTTTCAAGCCTAGGTGTATGATGCAGGAGCATCACCGACTTATCAAGAAAGCCAACACATCAAGCGGAGATCAGCTGGACAAACCAACCCAAATTTTTGAAATACTTTGGGATATTTGTGCAAGTCTTTAATGAACCATTTATAAAGGTGCATTTGTATATTGTATTGGACCTTGAGCCTTTAAGCTCTCGTCCTTTGGTAGATAGTCGGCATTTAATAGATTTAATGCTGGTAGATAGGATTTTTAATTCTAGATTTGATAGTTTAGAGTCCGAGAGGGAAAACGGATATAGACACCCTCAATGTACCATTGTAACATAGTGGATAATAGTAGAAGCATTCAAGAAAACCATTGTAACAACTCACACCAATAGTTGAAGAGCATTTTAATTCTTCAGGCCTAAGGAAGAGAAGGTCCTATGGGAGTGGACGTGCCCTGGGTGGCACGTTTGCATCAGAATAAAAGGTGAAAAATGAACTTTGCAGAAGACACAATAAGTGTCACTCAGTCGAAGAGGGAAAAAGAGAAGAAAAGGTGGACTGAAGTATGGAAATGCAAGCTGTTGGATGAGGAGATAAAGGATGATAGATCAGCAAGGAATGTGGATCAAGTACAGCTCAGCAAGCAGGAAAATCCACCATTAGCACCGCACAGAAAGAAAGGAAAGACAGGTTGGTGAAGATCAGGAAAAGAGGGTCAAGTTGACCTAGGGTTTTAGTCACCTAGGGTTTTTTTATCTAGGATTTTGACACCTAGATTTCAGATGAAGGCTATTGGTGATCCAGGTGGATATCAGTGGCCACCCACCTTTTCCGACTGGCTCAAAACAATTTTTTGGCAATTTTGGCAATTTACTAATTCTAGCAGGTTTTAACTTCCGGGGCCATTTTGAGGGCCTAAATGAAGGTTTTTTTAGATCGAGGTTCTCAATGATAGTCAAAAGCATGATTGATACCCCAAAATGAATCTCCTCGAAGATACCTTTCAAACAAGCTATCACACGCCTAAAACGAAGATCGTATGCAAAAGTTACGACCTCGGGAAGTTGATGTACTAACTTACCCAAACGGGGCCCACATGAATTTTGGCGCTTCGTCTCCTAGGGTTAAGATTTTGGATGTATATGACTTTTGGCATTCTCGTCTATTGTAAAAAGGCCTCTAGAGCCTCATTGTAATCATCTTCTCATGGATGCGAGTAGCAGCCACATCTCTTCTCTGAGATAAGCTACCAGCACCCTAGCTAGTTTATTTCCATTTTGTCTGTAAGCATATTTCAGTCATTTGTTATTAATGAAATGAAGTCTTATTTCTACTGCATATCTGCGTTTATGTGTATTTATGTATTTCATTGTGTTCCTACATAAATCTGGATCAATGGTTTCAGAGCGGTCTGCTCATTCTCGATCCTTCTTTGCATGTCCCCAACGAGATCGGGGTATAAGGAGTTGGGGCTTGATTTGGTTGAACCTTTGCAAAATCAGCCTCGCAAACCCCGACGACCGCCCATGGGGGAAGAAAAGAAAGATGAGGGAGCAGGAGATCCTATCAAAATGTTGCTCAAGGAGGCCCTCGAGAAACAACAAAACACGATGATGGACGACTTTGCCCAGATTCTTCAACGGATTTCGACTGGCAGTGCATCGACATCCAGAAGCCACTCTGGAGGTGCCACTCCTTTTAAGGTACAAGTAAACTTTGACATTCCCATATTTGA